>OY755245.1:9541886-9704830 GCA_963576725.1 Azorinus chamasolen
GGGTGCCCGTTCTGTCAGTTAGAACCCTTGTTTGTATATATAGACTGTCATGAAGCGGTATAGACCACTGCGAATGTGTCAATATAAAGCACACGTGTGGCCTTTAAGTTTGCTAAAGGTCATTGTTGTTTGTCTTAAACATAGCAGAGAACGTTTTGATTTTAATATATGTTGTTTTAATATAAGGGTTGCTAGATTGTTGATGTTCATCCACTAGTGAGTGTGAGTGGTATATGACATGAGTATGTGACATTGTATGATGTGGTGTGGTGGTCTAACGAGCCTTTAAATATCCATTCATCAATGAATATGAGTGGCAATGCCAAACAAGGTCACAAATGTGTCATTTGGTATGCTTGCGCGGATATGCATGTGCGTTCATACGTGAATACTTGACAATGCTGGCACTTCCTGAACTTATGTAAGAGAATACTTCTTGTGTGGTTTAAGTTTTAAAGTGCCGTGTATATTTTATGAATATATATCAGAACCGTGTGTCAACATATGCAAACGTAGGGAATGTATGTCGGAAATCCTCGTATATTTCCGGCACGATTGATCAGATCTTGGGTTTATATGGTAGAAGGATTTGCTGGAATTGCAAACACTTAGATCGTCGGCAGCCAGCCAATTAGAAACGTATTTCATACGACACACAAGCAAGGTTTTACCCAAGCGTAAAATGGCTGCATAACGTGTCTTTAAGCAGGATAGAAGATACAGAGGGAGCAGTATTGTTTAGTACAAATGTACTTTTAATTAACAGATACATGGGGAAACATGACTGTATAAATTAATAGCAGAAACCGGGGAATGTTTTAATGAGCCATGATGCATACTATTCGTGTATCACACCAATAATACACATTACGTCACAAGTCAATGTTATTCATTTGCTGAAACACACTGACATAGAAACCATTATCATATTAAGTGATGTTTACAAGTAAAAATAATTTATGATAAATCACAAAGCTTCTAGCACCATACGAAATTCACCACTAATTCCATCAAACCCTTCACATAACTACTGCTAGGCATACACGCTCCTGTACTTACAGTCTACATGAAATTATTCGAATAGGTCAACTCATTCCCCAAAATTAAGAACAGGTTAGTATAAGAGATACGTTTAAATGAAAGTAAATCCATGCATAATAGTGAAATATGCAAAACGGTCAACAAAACCACGAGTAAAGGGTCTTAACTAAACAACTTTACCAAAGCCAAAATGTAAACAAAGGACATATATGTTTATGTACAAAATGCAAAAGCATGTAATCTAAGGGTGCTAAGAAAAAATGAGAGAAACTAATATTCCTGCTTCCACCAAGGATCGAACCCACGACATTAAGTTTCTTACGCCAACGCCTTAACCCTTGGACCAAGCTGACCGATGCTATTGAGAATGTGATTATAATACGTACTTCACTGAAATTGGGTCGTGGCGGAAAAAAAAAGAAATAACCCGACAAAAAATATGGGAACCCGCTGGGAAAAATTTATCAATCATAATAAATATAATAAAATATATATAAATAAAAACTAGCCTCGCAGTAAACCGCGGTTATTAAAAAGATTGGCTTTTTATAGAAACACAGGACCGCAGTAAATCATGGTAAAAGTTTAAAACTCGTATAAGATTGGGCTGCGAAAACTCTCTTATTAACCTCACAAATTAGGACCGCAGCTACCAGCGGCTAAGAATGGTCATAACGAGGCATACATCAGCGTGTAGAGAGTTGTTGCTTACATACTGTTGTGTTTTTTGACATAGGGGTTTAGACAACTCTTGAACCTTTATGTAAGAATTGTGTTTAATTCTGGTCACCATAGGTTTGCAGTATGGTTGACCCATTGCACAAAGGAGATAGGTGTTATATCTGGAAATGTTAAACAGAGGGCTAGTGGAGATTGTCTGTCATCGGTTTAGCCGAGACCTGTCATCATGTAGTCCCATAAATTGTAATTACTTTAGCCCAAATGGCTAGTAAGGGACGCTGGCACTGATCAGTTGAGGTGCTATAGTTCAGCATGCTGCTCCCCATATTTGGAGCTAGCTTTGATAAGATTTAGTAAATCAGTTTAGCCTACGTAGCCTTTCTCTGTTGAACATCTTATATAAACCAGGGTTCCTTTGTTCACGGAGGAAATTCAAAATTTAGTTACTGAGAAGAGGGAGAACTTTGATGTTAGATCACTTTTAGGCCTTTTTGGAAAGCAAAGAAGTTGACAGTTGAACGAAAGGGATTTACAGAAGTAAACTTGAATATTGTGTAGACTTTAGAAATTAAATGTTGTCAAGAAGAATTAAGACTTGAGTTTTTGTTAACCACAGCAGCAGCAGCAGAGTTTTTCCCCCGGTAAAACTTAACACTGGTGGCAGCGGTGGGATAAGGACTTTAACACGTCGAGATAAGGACATTAACACGTTACCTGGGATATTGGTGACTACTGTGGTTTTACTAAAAATTCAAGAAGAAAATTAACAATATTCCAGTATATAAGGGAAGCAATAAGTATGTGGTATTGCTTTATACAAGTAGCTCTTTTAATTGGAATGCACAACCCAAAAACAACTGATCATGCGTGGGAATTGCTGCAAAACGACACAAGAATCAAGGATGACATTAAATGTGTTCGAGTGAGGAACTTTGATTCCTCAAGGAGGGAGCCATATGTCACTGAAGTGCAGCTTCAAGAATTTGGACGTGACATAAAGTCAAGTATTGGGAAGAAGATTGACAACCTTGTGACCCAGCTGAGCTCAAAGCGAAACACTGAAGGGCAGCAAAAGTCATATGGCCTGAGCTTAGGACTGTTGATCCCTCTATCAGATTGGAAGTGGCCGATGATGGATTATTGTAAATTGACGGACAGTGTCAAATTCAATTTAAATCTACAGGGCAGAAATTTGAATATGATGTTTTTGTAGTTCTGATTCTTGAAAATGGATTAATTGGACTTGATTTCCTTTATGAAAATGATTTTGAATTTGGAGTAGAAACTGGATTACGATTTAATGGCAAAAAAATGTACTACAGTTGGGGAAATGGTTCCCTTGAGGGCAGTTCATGTAACAACCAAATCTAAGATCAGCTTTGGAATGCATCATACCTGGTCAAGCCATAAATCTCAGGTCAATTACCAAGACACTTGGAATTACATGCAACTCGCCTGATAAACAACCGGTTAATCATATTACATTAGGGATTGTGCTCCTTTCCCTGGAGACTATTAAGAATGGTCAGATTTCTATAGGGCTAATAAGTACATCTAACAGGACCCTTAAGCTGTCAAAGGGTACTACTTTGGGATTTATACAAGACGTTAATGATGATGAACTTTGACAACAAACTGTGAAATGGAACGTAAAATGCTTTACAACACCCAGAGAACTGTGCAGTGTAATATGGACTTGTAAGTAAGGGATTTATCTGACAGATCAGATGACCAGGTGGCTTGAAGTTCTTTCACAATATCATTTCGACATAGAACACAGAAGAGGTATAAAACATAAAAATGCGGACAGCCTGTCGCGCATACTTTGAGACCCAGAAACTTGGGAATGTTTTGATGGGAGATCTATCTTGGGCAAGTTACCGTGTAGGGAATGCAACTCGTGCTTGAAAAAGCATTGGGAGTGGTTGGATTTTTCACGTTTTGATGATGTTGTACCTTTATTTGGGAAGGATGCCACAAATGAGTTGGAAAATGGTTTTCCATGGCCAGGTATAAACCGGACAAGGATACAGAGTACATGTAGTCAGTTCTGGACCTGGATATTACTGTGTTTGCAATTGCAGATTGTAAACATGCGGGACATACTCGTCAACCCTTTGATGCATGGATATAGCAGGATATGGAAATATTGCCGCTCACGGTTGGACCGCTTGCGCTTTCATAAAAATGCTAGTGTTAATGGGCTTACGAAGGAGTGTGGTCTCAGTTATGGTGACAGTGACAGTGGGGTGCTAAAGATGGACATAAATTCCATATTGGATAACAGTACTACTGGAAACAATAGTCAAACATCCTCCTTGGGTAGTCTACGGAAATTTAGCATGGTCAATTGTTCACCAGAGGAAATGGCAAGATTACAACAAGAAGATCCGGATATAGGTGTTGTAGTTAAGTGGTTAAAATCTGACACTCAAAGACCCTCACGTGACTGTGTTGCAGGATATTCTTCAAGTGTAAGACATTACTGGCTTCAATGGGATTTAGTAACAATTGTTGATAGCATTTTGTTAAAAAAAAGTATATGTTCAATATCCAGCAGGAAATATTACAACTTATGATTTCAAGAAGGGGACCAGTAGCCAAGCCCTTTATTTTACAGCATGACAGACTTAAACCATACCAGGGAAATAACGTTCGGATTGGGCCATTAGCTATACGTCTGTCAAGATCGCTGATCTCAAACACAACAAGAGCAAACCGAGGAATGTCTCCAAGGGGCAACATATCAACAACTTTCAGCCAAGAAGGAGCCACAGGCAGCGAAAACCATACAGACCCTTCCAGTATTAACAAACAGCCAAGATTTTAAGTGGGAACATAACAATTAATGTAGGCCTTGTAAGCAAATTTGCTTCGACTTGGCATGGCATCTGCAGAGTATCTGTCACTAACCCTTTCAACAAGGGATACTTAAAAACTTCTGCAGGAATATTATGTTGTGAAATTTTGTGAAAAGTTTGTATTTGCCCTTATGAGTGGAAGTATGAATTGCATTATTGCGTTAAATATGTGTTCCATAAGGATTGTTATTCAATCAATCTGGAATGTATGTTTAAAGTTGTTGCTAGGGAACTTTAGTAATTAAGAATTTATAATTTCTAAAATGTCTAGGGCTTATAGGTGTTAGGACGTCCGTAAACCGGTTTAAACCCCCAGTGGTGTTTTTGCTGCTGACCGTGCCAAGGCGGTACTCTCTTTGTCACCCTTCCTTTTGTTTGCCTTGCGTCTTTGTGCTTGTGGTTTGTTCATGTGTGGAACGTTTGTCCCTGGTTCTTGTGTGTCTTTTGGTGTTTTCTGTGTTCATTTCGTGTGTGTGTGTGTGCGTTTGGGTGTGTGGTTGTGTGTGTGTGTGTGTGTGTGTGTCATGCTGTCTATCGGTGTTTTGGTGGTGGTTGCGTCTTGCATGTGGCTTTGCCTGCTTGACTTTACTACTTTTCCATTTTAAGAAAAAGGAAGATAGTCTTAAAATGGAATATAGTGTGTCAATTGAGGATTATTACAATTCAGATTGGAGTTTAAGCCGTTCTCTTAAAATATTATTAAAAATTTGTGCATTGGTGAATTACTACTATTCAGCAAGGAATTTTAATTATAAAAGCTATATAATAATGAAGCTTTGTGTTCAAACAGATATATTAATAGTAATTCGTTTAGTGTCAACTGTGGAAGTTGAAGTGGTAAGAATAACCCCACTCAACTTCATATTCTACTTGGATTTATCATTTGTCTTTATTTTATTACAGGTTCAATATAAGCGCCACATTTGTTCTTTTAATATTTAAATTAATATTAATTAATGGCGCATAGGACACTTTATGGTAGAGACGACTACCAAACACCAGTTTCAAAAGGTGCCTCTTTTCAGTACACCAATGTTAATGTTAAAATTAAGCAAAAGGCACAATAAGACAGTGAATGAGTGTTATAGACATAGTGTGAGTGTTTTAGGACTTCTCAGAGATATTCATATAGAGTTATCGCAGCACGATGGACAATACTGCACATAATTCTCATGCTGGATATTATATAGTGTAACTGTTACTTAACATCAGAAACTGTTTAACACAAGTACCAAAGCTAATACATGTAATTATTTGTTAACACTTGAGTGATTGTTAATCACAATTTCTTATACCAATTTCTTGTTTGGTATTAATTATATTCTAGTAGGATTAGTTAAGAATAGTCTTATATTTCATGTACTTTATTTGAGAGTGAGATACATGTAACTGCTAAACTTACTTGCTTTCCTTAGATTTCAAATTGAAGCTGTGAAACATTAATGGGGACCATTAATGCTAAGGGGAGGGGAGTGTTGTGTTTTTTGACATAGGGGTTTAGACAACTCTTGAACCTTTATGTAAGAATTGTGTTTAATTCTGGTCACCATAGGTTTGCAGTATGGTTGACCCATTGCAAAAAGGAGAGAGGTGTTATATCTGGAAATGTTAAACAGAGGGCTAGTGGAGATTGTCAGTCATCGGTTTAGCCGAGACCTGTCATCATGTAGTCCCATAAATTGTAATTACTTTAGCCCAAATGGCTAGTAAGGGACGCTGGCACTGATCAGTTGAGGTGCTATAGTTCAGCATGCTGCTCCCCATATTTGGAGCTAGCTTTGATAAGATTTAGTAAATCAGTTTAGCCTACGTAGCCTTTCTCTGTTGAACATCTTATATAAACCAGGGTTCCTTTGTTCACGGAGGAAATTCAAAATTTAGTTACTGAGAAGAGGGAGAACTTTGATGTTAGATCACTTTTAGGCCTTTTTGGAAAGCAAAGAAGTTGACAGTTGAACGAAAGGGATTTACAGAAGTAAACTTGAATATTGTGTAGACTTTAGAAATTAAATGTTGTCAAGAAGAATTAAGACTTGAGTTTTTGTTAACCACAGCAGCAGCAGCAGAGTTTTTCCCCCGGTAAAACTTAACAATACTACAAAATGATTTGAACATGTACTACAGATATCACTTATTACATTGTGTACAATTTCAAAGGAATAATAGAAAACTGATATATCAACTATGGCTGAAAATCAACAAACGGCAAGCTCCTACTATTAAGTTAAAAACTTCAAAAATCATCCAGTATCTTAATTGCTTGTGTTTATATAATTGTTAATTGATTAAATGCTTCCATTTTTACGGAAAATGTGACATATGTTCACATATCATTCAATTCGTCTTTGCAATAGTACGTAGCTTAATAGTGATTTCCCTTTTCCAATATATAATAAAGGCTTTCTGTGATATATATCTATTACAGAAAGCGTTTCTTTTTTATCAGGGTGGAAAATTACACTATACAGTATCTCAAATATTTTGTATCGAAGCGATTATATGTTATCAAGCAAGAATGGATACCACATTCGCTTGAGATTTGTACATTATACGTTTTTAACCAGGAAAGGATATTGCGTCCTCTTAACATTTGCAAGAAAGCAAATATGTATATAGTCATGGGCGAATGGATGTCACATTCTCTTGAATACTGCTTACGTGTTGTACAAATTCGGGAGGTATGCAATTAAAGGGAAACAAGGAGTAGATGTTATAAAAACAAACTCTCTGTAAGCCATTTCGGAAATAAATAGATATCACATATTTTTTCTATGGATATCACATTGTCAAGATCTCTGCATGACTCGAGTATCTTCCAAACCAAATCACTGAACAAAGGCCTTTATGTAGTTACAAGCCTGTTTGGCTAAAAGCCAGGGCAGAAGTAAAGAGCAGGAAGAGACAAACATATTTGCAAAAAATCTCCCAAATTGGAAACAAAACAGTGACTTCATCCAAGGAGTCAGAAACCTCGGAGTTAACCAAATCAGTTCAGGCCATTAATGCAACAATGGCAGTTATGGAACAGGACATTGTTTCCCTGAACAGCCTCAATGTCAAGCATCTGAAAAACGGGTAATGCATGAAGCAGTCAGCCTTTCTGCATATCGGTCATGCAGCAGTGTCTCAGAGAAGAGGACTCCTTTTGATTTGGTTGTCAGAGAGAGCCCCAAAAGGGAATCAGCAGACAGTGAGTGTCTGGACATTACGGACTATTTCGAGTATAAGTTAGAGACGGGAGAAGAAATTATACCAGATTGACTGGATTGGCAAATGGTTTCCTGAGATTGAAGCAAAATGCAGAAAAGGCGGCCTGCTTAAATAGAAAACCTCCAGGTACTCTGGAGACAGTTAAGGCGGGAAACAAATGCATTCGACTTTGCGATGCAGACATCTAAACTCCAGTTATGCCAGGCAACGGTTCCAAACCTTAAACTGATACAAAACTTAAATGCAAATTGATCAGGCACAGCGAAAAACAAATTGGCAGCAGATGTATTTACAATGTTGGCTCAAGCCATTGCATAATGCAATGCTTCACGGCGAGACAGAACAAGAAAGATCCGCTGCCAGAATACAAGACACTGTGTGACAATACTCCATCTGCAACCAAACTGTTTGGCCACAAGCTTCAGGGGGGACATAAACAACATAAAGGAGTCGAATACGCATCTGACATCCTCAACGAAGCATTATTCTTAAAGAAGGGAGGTGGTCCGAGCCATTACCAAAGCAACTACCCCTGAACAAACGAAGCCAAAACATACCCAACATTATTAGACACGATACGTCTATTGGATAGCCTAGGATTAACAGTAAAACTAGAGACATCACTACTAGAACCGTGTAAACAACTTACGTTCCTGGATTCTTACTGTGAAAACATTATTATACTCTGTACACAGATGCTAAATAACAGGTGGACTACTATCCGTGAGTTTGCAAAACTTATAGGTAAACTGATTGCAGTAGAACCAGGAGTTCAACATGCGCATTTTTTCATCAGACTTTATGGAAAGTAAAGGAGAAACAATTAAACATTCACAACGACAGTTTTGACAGTTTCACTTTGGAGTGGTGGATAAGCCAATTATGACACAGTTTTAAATACATCTTAACACACGCACCAACAATTATAAATATACGGATGCATCATTAAAAATGTATGGTGCATATAACGGAACGAACAATGTAAACGTCCTAGATCTGAATGCATGCGAAACCGGAAAACACACCTTTTGCAAACATATCAAAAACAGTTACATTAGAGTATATACCGACAAGAATACAAGCTTTGCGTATATAACTAAATACGGAATGGAAATAAAAACGATACTGTACGTCGCATGTGTTTTGGTGCATACAAATAAATATTCTTTTAACAGCTTCCCATATCGCAGTTGCTGCAAACTAACGAGCTGACAAGATTGGCAGAGCAGGGAATGATTACCTTGAATTGTCAATGAATCAGTTACATAAGATAATTCAGTGACACCCAACATGAAACCTTTTAGCACCACGACTAAATACAAAACTCAAAGAATGTTTCAAGGAACCTTGAACGGAATTCAGTTGCAGTAGATGTTTTCTCATCCACATGGTGTAAACACGTCTAATATAGTTTTGCTCTTTGTAGCTTATTGGTTCGGATACTGCAGAAGATCGAAGACAAAACAAAAGCAATAATGATAGCGCCGATTTGGCCTACCCAGACATGGTGGAAAAATATCATCAGATTAAAAAAGGGCTTCCTAAGGCGCATACAATGTTGACATTGGTGCACAAGCCAGAATAAAATCGGGAAATCGTCATTAAGTCCTGGCGTCAAAACACACAGAAGCAATATAACACATATATTAAGAGATGGCTTCTTTTCGGTGGAAGGAAAGGAAATCCCCCCAATACCAATATAAACAATTTCTGCTTAGTCAGCACAAAACAGGATTAAACTTTTCAGTTATCAGTACAGCACGATCAGCAATAAGTAGCTTTGCGAAGATAACGAGAAATGTAAACATTCACGGGAACGAAATCGTTTCACGGTTTATGAAGGGCTTTTTTAATGAAAACCCACCAGAGCCAAGAAACATGGGATGTAAATATTGTTTTACAATATCATGTAAAATTGCCATACTAGTTTTGCGTATTACTACTCAAAGATGTCAGACACTGTATGGAATTCATCAGTCAGATTTAAATATACAGGATGGATATATTAACTATCACGCGTCTGGAAACAAACAAGACCGGAGATCCATAGTACTGTGGCATTATACTGTAAATGTGAAACTGCGTATCGTTTCCACTTTTAAGGAAAACATAAAAATACTAAATATCTCAAAAAAAGAGAAAGAGACCGTCAACCCGCAGGTTTCAAAACAAACAATATCCAGATGGTAATTCTAACGCTGCAAAGGGCGGGGATTGCGGATAACTATAAACCACACACCACACGCTCGGCAGCTGTTCAACATGCTTTCTATAAGGGTGTTCCGTTGGGAGACATTATAAAATCGGCTGTTCGTACCAATGCAAATACATTTGAAAACTACTATACGAAGCCGATAACAATCAAAGGGCTGCAGACGATGTAGGCCTGAGCACCAGAAGGGTTGATCATGTGTTCAAGACGTTTATGGGTTTGATTTCCATGTAAACAATACAAAGTCCAATAACTCTGCAGAATATCATTGAACCGGAACAGGAATAAGATATACACAACTAGGCATAACGCTTATCAATCTTATGAAGTTTTAGGAAATTCCTACCATATGGTTTGGAGGAACCACAAAGACAAAATGTTTCATGTAAAAATTTTCAAAGTCCCGTAACTCAGCAGAAAATTATCGAAACGGGACAGGAAAATGATATGCATAACTAGGCATGATGCTAATCAATCTTATGAAGTTTCATGTAAATATGACCAAACATTTTTCAGAAACAGCGCGGACAAAATTTCCAATGTAAACTTTTCAGATTCCCATTACTCTGCAGAAAATCGTCAAACTGGAACAGGAATAAGATATGCACAACTAGGCATGGTGTTGATCCATCCTATGAAGTTTCGGTGAAGGTCAAATACTAACGATATAGTTTCTATACGTATGTATATAAAACCGTCACTGACGATTCCAATGAAAATTCAATGCCCTGATCTCAAGATAACCAGCAGTGATCGTTGTATATGTTTGCTCCAGTCTCAGCATTTGTATACAGTTTCCATTAATCTGAGTAATTCCAGCAAATGAGCATATTAACAGTTTTTTGTTCATATTTATTTCGATTGACCAAGCGCCTCACACATTTGAATATATACCAAGTACTATTTTTATAAGGCATAAAACAAACAAAATGAAGTTTAACAGTGAAATAACTTCATTCTCAGTGTTGTTATACTTTCTGATCCTTTGAGATCATGCATTTCAGTACCTTTGGTTCGTAAAATTGAATACCGCTTAAGTCGGTGCTAGGGAGCGTGAGCAGTGTTGCACTTTCAATTACTGCTCATGAACAGACTCAATAAAACCGAGTCAGCAATTTTCTCCTTTTGCTTTCGTGGGGTCACCTCTCTTCAGAATTTGATACACAACGAAATATTACTAACAGTCAAAAAAGGAGATAATCCAGTATATACAGATAAATCAAATCGCTTACCTAGCGATATACTACAAGTGTTCTTGACAGAGGTTGACTCTAAAAATAGTCTAGGAGAGAATGAGTTAAAAGTACCAAACAAGGACACAAAAGTACTCACTAATACAGATGTAATGAATAGAATATACCGTTATCTATAGTTCTCCATACATGCACAACCATGTTTTTCCGTAAGCAATCGGACATTTCCGTACAATTTCTCATTATATTTGTGCACAATGCTGTGTATAGAAATCTGTAAGTATGAAATAATTCATTTATATGTCAAACTGCCAATATGGGGGTTTTTTTCACTCTTAAAATCGCATTATTACCAAGTTTTCTTGGTATATGTTAACTAACTTTTAATGTTGAATATAAAAGTAGTAAAGTCGAGCAGGAAAAGCCACACACAAAACGCCACCATCACCAAAACACCGACAGAAAGGAAATTGTAATTTCACCGATCTATTTGCTTTAGCGTATTGGCATATTGCGCAAGCGGTTAATCGCACTTTTCCTCGGCTTTCTTCGGAAATGCGTGGATAGGGGTTTGGCATGGCTACTATGGCCTTCGGCTTGGCAAGCCAACTCAGGCCAAAAACCACGAACACAATTATACAATGATCATGTATGCATGTAGATACAGTGTACGATTCAGTCGGTAAGTTATGAATAAATAAACAGAATATATCATCAACACATTTCTGTTTCCGGTATAAACTGGTTACCAATAGTGTGCACAAATCGGCTCTAAACTAATAGTTAAGGCTCATAAGGGAGTGTATGTGTTGGATGAAATTCAATGATTAAGCTAGACTATGAAAATTGAATACAGCTTAAGGCGGTGCTAGGGGCGTGAAAAGGGGTGCACATTTAACTACGACTCATGAACAGACTCAATAAAACCGAGTCTGCAATTTTCTTTTTTCCATTGCTACTTTCAAAAATAGATCACCTTCGTAGAAGTGAAGGCGAAGGTTGATCATAATTTACTCCGACACCAAATTCCCTTAGGGCGCACACGCCCAGCCACTACCTACCCATACTCTTTACAAATATTGGTATTGGTGCTTTAAAGTATGCCCGCTCTTAGTCGCTGGTAGCTGCGTCCATAATATGTGTGAGTTCTAAGGGAGTTTTGTGTCGGATGAAATTATGACCAACCTTCGCTTTTCCTTCTACGATGGTAAGTCTAGCTTAATCATTTAACTAACCGTTAACCCGCTAACCGTCATTGAAGTCGGGTTTTAAACAGCTTGGGTCCAGAAGAGACGCCGATTATCTCGGTATCTCAGCAGGAATGAAAAGAAACTGTTATCAACTTGGTCAATAGTTTCTCAAACTAGTTGTAGGATTGCAAGTAGTCACAATTGCATTAGATCCACCTTTTATCAAACAGTGTCTATTGATATATAATTGGACGAACAAGTAACGCAGGGTACCTATACAGGGTACTAATTAGATACGCAGTAAATATTTTAATGCTTGGCCTAACTTGATTAACTTCGGTCAGGTTAAAATATCGGTCAATGTCCACAATGTCCATTGGATAAAATTACACAACCTCGTAAAAGTTCGCCGTATGCGGAGTAAGTGTGAACAAGCAAAATACCCATGCAAAATTGTGATGAGATATTCAATTGTCACATGCAGTCAATGAGATACTTTTCAAGTTGTAACATTGTTTTTCGAAGAGCATTGCTCGATTATAGAACGTCTCGTCAGACGTATGCGACGCCAGGTCAGGACAGGACTATCCGCCTAGCCCACCTGCGCAATCGCCATTGTCGACATGTCCATGCCGACACTGTACGGAACCTCCTACGCGTCAACGGTCTGAAAGTCCGTTGTCTTTACGTTGGTTTGCCACTTACCGCCATGCGTCGCGCACTTCGTAGAGCGTGGTTATCGACATATTCGTCCCAAAACTTTCCAATTAGGCAGTGGAGACGGGTTCTCTTCACTCATAAGTCCCAGTTCACTCTGTATCGTTCTTATGGTCGACGTCTTGTATACCGATGTCATGGGGAACGCTACGCTAACGCGTGTTAAATGTGATTGACGGTAACCTCAACGCCTTGCGGTACAGAGATGGAATACTCCGCCCTGTTGCAGTGCCATTGTTACAGAGGCACAATCTCACATTTAAACAAGATAACGGCAGGCCGCATGTTGCCCGCATTTGTCAATATTTTCTTACAAACCAGAATATCCAGCCCCTTGACCTTTCAGTCAAGATGTATGCCTTATTGAGCACCAGGTGCTGGGTCAAACTGCACAGGAGAGTCAGGAGACTCCATAACGCCCAACAGATCTTGTCCAGCTGAGGTATGCTCTGTTAGAAGAGTGAAAAAACATTCCCGTGCAAATAGTTAACCGGCTGATGAACTTCATGCATAGGAGAGTCATAGCTGCGGCAAATGCTCGAGGAGGTCATATGAGATACAAACTTTGATTTTCCATGTAATGTGCAGTTAGTCACTACACGCATTTACTGGGGAGGGGGTACTGTTAATAAGAAGCCATTTTCTCATGACCTATTGGTAACACTGAAATAAAAGTGTGTCAAATTGTTCAAAAATGAACAGTGGTAAACATCAAATAATTATGTTGAATATTCAATTTAATTTTATTTTTAATCTGATTCTTATACAGTTTGCTTTTAATTACCCTGGACAATTCGTATTTTTCATGGAACAAGTTCCATTCAGTCATTATATTAAACCCTTCCCTTTATATAAATGCCTTTTCACGCATTTGCAAACATAGTAGATCCAGACGGTTCCTATGGGAACCGTCTGAGCAGGGCTTATCTATTTGTTAATTGAATTTAATAGTTCTGTTTCTTTACGTTCTAAAATGACTAATTGTTCCACCTTCTATATTACATTACAAATAGTTTGTCCATGAAAAATTAGTAGGTATTGAAATTTGAAATAAACATAGAACCGGTAGAGAGTTAAAGCAGTATTCTTCGGCATCGGTATATGCCGGCATCTCTACCTATGGTGTATCTAGACGCGGTGCACTGGTGCGGTGAGTGAATACACCGGAGAATACCGCATTAATGTAATCACTTGGTTAGAATTTCCAGGGTTCTCAAATCGCCTTTACAAATCATTGCAAAAAGATTTGTCTCTTCACATATTTATAAGTCGAGAATATTATACTTTATTTCCGCCGTATGTAATAATTTCGTAGTTCATTTTAGATTCTTTAACACATAGCGGGCAATATTTCTATCGTAATTAGGATTTAGAGGGGAAGAGCCGGCGTATGCAACCACCACCTCTAAAATTGCCCAACCAAACGTTTTTTATAAATTGTGTAAGATCTAGATCTAATACACACCAACAAAACAAAGATTTAATCTGAGTTTTGCCAGATATGCAACTGCCTAACAGTCGATTACGCTCTTTCTCGACATCTTTTACAAAGACCCTCTTGTTTGGAAGGCAATTAGATAAAGGAAATGGGAAGCGGAATCAAATAGCTGTTAAAACTAATTGTCTGGGTAGAATGTTTTTGTGCTTAATGTGGTTATATCTGATGAACTTTGCTTGGTCTATTTTTCCCTTACACTTTATGATCGGAAGAGGATTGTACGCAACCTAGGTTTCACTTCTATACGTTTTATTAATTAGAGTTCCATAACAATGGCGGATGTGGGCGTTAACCCGTTTGTTATTACGAAACAATAAGTGTCCTTAATAGATAAAGCACAAATGTTCAAATAAGCACTACCCATATTTAGTTTGCCTTAATACAAAAGCATAAAACATTCAAGATAGTACTTCCAACATACACTTTGATACAGCACAAATGTCCAAGTAAGCACAGCCAATATGCACTTGGCCTTAAAACAAAAGCATAAAACATGCAAGATAGCACTTCCAATATACACTTGGATACGTTTATTTACACTGTTTGTCTTTTAGGGTGGGGATGGAATAAGTGTGAGGTTGGGCGCCCCAAAACCGGTTTAACACCCCCAGTGACTTTTGTCACTGACCGTTCCAAGGGGGTACTTCCATCTTCCCCCAAGTGTATGTTTGTTTTGTCTTTGTGCGTCTCTTGATGTTTTTATAGTTATGTACATTTGCTGTTTCCTTGTGCTGCTGTTCGGGTTGCTGTTTGCTCTGTATGTGGTGTTTCCTGCATGACTCATTTTTGTACTTTTAACACAAAGCAACAATTTTTACAGATAGCACTTCCAAATCTCACTTTGATAAGTTGGTATATTAATTTGCTTAGCACCACCAAACAGAATCTTCATTATTATAACACTTCTTTTTGAATAACCTAATTGTACTGCAGGCGCCGCAAAATAGCAATATGGCACCTAATCAGCAAATCAAAGCACTCATAGCAGCAGCACCCGGACGTGTACTTATAAGTACAGACATGGTATCACGTCTCAACTAAACGTTAATGTAGTCTGAAAATAGCAAAGCAACAACTGGTTTTACTAAAAGCATAGCACAGAAAGGTCTTTAATGGCAGTAGCTTTGCCGCAGCTGATGGCCAAATGGGAGAGAAATGAATAAGGGCCTTTGGCCTGCATACATATCCCTCCCATCGCCTGAAGGCGGCAGCAAGGCGTAACAAGAGGTTCACATCACCTACCTTATTGTCTTTTAATTAGATAGTAAACCATGGCTGGTAGCCGCGCAAAAGATTACATAAACCTATTTTTATATTTCCAACAAACAATGTTGCCCGTATTAAAACATACACACCATCCGCCATATAGTATGTACTTTTAAATGGTAAATTCTTGTCGCACATGTAAAAATACACCCCTGTTGCTTTACCGGCTTGACTGCATGAGTGTTCGACCGTTTTCTAGCGGAGGACAAACCTGTGCCCATGTCCCAATCTCGTGGAACAATTTCAGTCCAAATAATATTGGCGTTATGCATATTATGTCTAATGAATGTGAAAAGGTTGAATAATGTATCAAGATACAAAATTGTTTTATTTTTACTCGGCTTTACAACAAATAACATTAGCTATATCAGAAGCTATGTGCCGACCACAGTAACCTAAACCAATAACACTTTAAAACAAACAAATACAAATACATATAAGATATATACTCTAAAAATATGAATATTTGTTACAATTTATGATTCTAACAAGATTTCTATAAATTTTGATATCTAAGACCATATTGTGTTCAAAATTATAAATGCATGTATTAAAGCGTCACATAACTGGATCAAAGGAAGTAATGCTGACACGCTTATAAATTCTCTACAACAGATTAGCCTCCCTTCATGTGTGCCAAAGACATTGCCTCCTATGTGCAATAAAATAAAGAATCTGGGACGTCCATTTCTTATAACAATACCAACTTCCGATGGGACTTTCGCAGTACCCCTACCACCATGGGCAGGACTCCAGGCCGATGCAGTTTCCCCTGGGGTGGCCCCATTGCAGACATGAGTGCATGTTTGACTAATGATGAACTGAAGAGCCAAACTCGACATGTACCTAGAATAATTTCGATAACAGCCAGATACATGCTATCCATCTTGCTGTGTGTATTAGTTAAACACTAAAAAGGCGAACATGCTATAAAGAAAACGGAAAAGCTATTTAAACATATATACTTTGTAGGCGTCAGATAATCGTCTCACAAGTTCTTGTATTTTTTCCACAGAACAGCTTGATTTTGAGGCCGTGGCTGAAGCACCCAAACGGAAACTGTGAGATGAATAATGTTCAAGGTTTGGGTCCCAGACCTGGATGGCCCTTTCAATTGTGGCTGAAATTTGAAACCTTGTGAGGAGTTTGCCGTTGTAGTGTTACATCAAGGGCCTAGTAGCTATGCCTAGCTGATATATACGCTGTTAGTGCTCGAACCGGACAAATCGTATGGTTACATTGTTACATTAGGCGTACTGTCGTCCCCTTGCCCAGCTGGTCGGCTTTCGAAAACCTTAAGTGAAGTAACAAATTCCCATTCTGGTCTCACTGCATATCGTGAATGCTCAATACTTTGCACAGATGAATTTCTGTCAGAATTGGTTTGGACGGAAAAGCAATAAATAGAACAGTTGATTGTATGAAGGGGTGTATCTGGCAATCCATTGCCTTTGCTGAAAATCGTGAAACTTTGACAGGCCAGTAGCATATGCCTTTTTGGTGTTTTGGTTAAAGAGGCGTTATTTATTCGTCCAGTGTCAGCCTTGAAATCACTGATAGGAAATTTGATGGGATAAGTTGAGCTTCTAGGTCCGTGTCTCGAGCTGTACACCTAAAGCAGGACCGCTACTGACGAGTAATTGAATCGACAATTGTATTTTGCTTGGAAGGGACAACAATGTCATGCTTTTCAAACATGCAACAGATGAACGTCAAATGGACAAACAACTGCATAAACTACTTGGAGTTCATAGACTACTTGGTCAGTACTTGAACCCAAGCCTCATTATGCCTGAGCATGTGAACTTTCCTGTTGTTCAAGTGTTCCCCTAGAGATGAACATTTAAAAGAACAGGGATTATTTCGAGGAAAGACATATCCCACAAGACATGGTGACTGACCCAAGCCTCGGGCCATGGAAACAGCACCACTGACCATCCAGGAGGTAAGTGACCCTAGAACCGAACTCGCCAGCTGTGTATGTTGATAGACGCAACATATCGCTTGAGAACCAAACGGCTTGTTAAAATCTTTCACGAATTCAAGCCAAATTGAAATTATTTCTTGCATTTCTGGAAAGTCTAGGAAAATGGTGCGGTCTTTTTGAGACAAGTAAAAAGAGCCAAACGATTTAATGACCTTTCCCTCCAAATTACAACCCGGGAATGAAGTGGCCTGTACTTTATGTGTTTGTGAAAAATACAATAACTGAAAAGTAACTTTACTACTCGAAAGGAACGAAGTTTGCCCTAAAACAAAAGGTGCTATTCTTATTTATAGCACTCCTTATAGTGATGTCATCCAACTTTTAAAAATCTAGGCAACTTCCTAATCTGAAATGCTGGATCCGCGCATGGGACCTGCTCACATTCCGTAGGGCCTGGTATGCAGCATGTCTATGGGAAGCTCTTGCAGTCTAAAACTCGCCTTGTGCCACGGGATGCCCAATTTCTATGTGGTGCCATGGGAAAACATTACATAGGGCTTGATGATGACTAGGCTGTGTACTTGCAGTAGATATACACAGTGCACACGCTCTTGCCTCTATATTCCATTCACTATCGACTTGTCGTTACACTAAACACGTCAAATCATCCCATATGTTACCATATCTCATTCAGATTCAGATTTATTGTGATAAATTCCTTCGACCAAAACACATAATATATAACATGTATAAACTATACATGCGTAATTAAAATTAATGATATGATTAGTGATACGCACACGTCAAAAAGCACCACGTGAGGCTACATTATCTAATCAATATAGGTTGTAACAATGTTTATATAGCAAGTCAGATGTGCACACATGTTACTATGATATTGATCAATCCAAGACTAAACAATTTTGAATTTGTGTAAAGTCGTAAGATCGTAAGCTCGAATATTAAATTAACTCTTTCCTTGTTCTCTGTTTATTTCAAATTTCAATACCTACTTAATATTCATGGACAAAATAGGTGTCATGAAATAATGAAGGTTGAACATTGTATCCAGTTTCGAGGCTAAAGAAACATATATATGTTGGTAAACAGAGCAGATCCTGATCAGACGGCTCCTATAGGAGCCGTCTGACTTGGGTCTACTCTGTTTGCAGATGCGTGAAAATAGTTCATATGAAGGAAAGCGATATCCATTTTCTTCATGTACTGTATACTCGCTCAACGCTTCTGGTGGAGTTTCAGGGTCCATGCTTATAAAGCTTTTTAGTTGAGTCTGAGTTCGTTCTGCTCAAATCTGACCAATCAAAAACTTGAGAACGAACTCAGACTCAACTAAAAGTTTTATAAGCATAGACCCTGATCTGGGTGTACTCTGTTAGTTTGGGGAATAATATGCATGTATATCTGAGAGAGTCTGCCTTTCTTGCCAGGACCAATGATTCCCTTCTGTTAAGTCAGATTTTTATCCCATAATGTTCTGAATAATTAAAACTTCCTCCTCCCTTTCAGAATATTATCTAATGAAAAAATTGTATCAATATTTATCACTGACGAATATGTAGATAGATCCTGACCTAGAGGGTCATTCAGGGACCATTTGATCTGGGTCTACACTGTTTACAAAGGTCGGTTCATGAACTTTAAGGGTTATTTCATCTATCTAGGATAGTTTTTACTTGACGATTTTGCTTGCATTGCTCGTTCAGATATCACTCTCTGTTTATCTGTATTTTATACATTACAACCGATGTAAAGCGACCAGCAAAATGATCTAATTCCGAGGCTTACAGACAGATGGTATGTTAACCCTTCGCTTGCTATTCACGCCAATATACCTAGCCGTAAATAGTGAAGACCGAGATGAGAAAGCTCCTGCAGGAGCTGTCTCATCAGGGTCTGCACTATTCACAAGTTGATTGTGCAACCAATGCACTCCACAGCAGTGATTGCACAGCGATATACTTGTACATAGTGAAGACATGTGTAATTATGCAACAGGGCACGGGTAAAGAAGGAGAAATATATTTTAAAATTCAGCAAGAGAAGGGTTCATTCAGGAAGAAAATGGTACAGAAGGAGTCTTCTGCATTACATTTATCCTGCTACAGTTCATTTTAAAGACACATACGTTTACGGCTTTAGAAATGTTTGACTGTATATGTTCATACATCCAGAGAGGGCACAATTTGTCAGCCATGTAATATGGACATAAAAGATTAGAATATCAAAACTTACTAATGTCTTGACGTATGACGAACTGAGGAATATATTTTTCAAACTATACTTTGCAAAGGGGGTGGGGTGGAGGGGGTACACCTGTTTGAAAAACTTTTGTCAATTTGGTTTTGTTTAAAGAAAGAAACAATACAAATAGTTTGGGAAAAACACACGCATGAATGCTTGATTTTATACTACTTTTGTTGTTTAAAGTTAATAAGCATACAATGAACCTTTAATCATAAAATTAGTTTTCAGTTGAACCGTTTACCATGAAGCTATTTTGCTGTGTTGACACTAGCTTATCACTTACCTTTATTTAAACGCATTTTTACGCATTTGCAAACACAGTAGACCAAGATCAGACGGCTCCTATAGGAGCCGTCTGATCAGGGTCTGCTCTGTTTGCTAATGAAATTTGATAGACCTCTTTCTTTAGTTTCTAAAATGGCTAAAATGGCCCACCCTTCATACTTCATTATTATTATTTTGTGCATAATTATTAAATAGGTATTGAAATTTGGAATATATATAGAACAGGGAAAGGGTTATTTTGCTATACACAGTGTGCAAACCTTTAACTCTTTACCTCAAAATATTAATGGAATAAAAAGTGCTATTTTGAATATTTAGATGAATTATTAAAAGTGGCGCATTAACACAGAAAAGTAAAGAGAGTATACCCTGATCATACGACTGCTTCA
Source organism: Azorinus chamasolen (assembly GCA_963576725.1). Classification (NCBI taxonomy): domain Eukaryota; kingdom Metazoa; phylum Mollusca; class Bivalvia; order Cardiida; family Solecurtidae; genus Azorinus; species Azorinus chamasolen. The sequence continues at coordinate 9,562,622 of OY755245.1, forward strand.
ATAACCGTCTGATAAGGGTCTACATTATTTGCAAAGGCACCAAAAGTTTCTCTACAAGTAAAGGATTAAGTCAAATAAATGTTATTGTGTTTGAGGAATATCCGGCACCACATCAGAACAATGCGGTAATCATAATCATGCATAGAGTTTCAGGTAAACCCTTTCAACGCTTAACCCATTACCTCATAGGCTATTTTAGATACAACCTAATACTACCGAAAAGGAGCATTAACGACAGAAAAGGAAAATATTAGAATTTTTTAGTTTAAACCATTGTGATAAATAGAGTATTTGCTCCCGTAGGAGCAAATGCTCTATTTATCACAATGGTTTCACAAAGTGACAATATGAGGGAATGGGTTAAAGGCCAACTTAACTGTTCAAAAATTCAAACAGGATTTGGGCTATTTACGATAGACGAATATGGAATACTGTCAAGACACAGTGATAGTACAGATAAACAAACAGATATAAACATTAACATGTTTCTATAACGACTACTACTAAATGGGGCTCAAATGTGGGTTTAACCCATTTACTTCGTGCATACTTTATGCATATTTATTTGAAAGATAATGTTTAGTATGAATACTTATAAGTTTTTTTTTTAATAATTACATATGATCAGAAATTTCAGAATCCCAAATATGCAGTAGAATCCCTCCAAGTCGGAATTCTAATAGAGAAGAATTTAGATACTGTTAAGCAGGTGGCTGCTTAATGCAAGGTGAAAGTCACACAGCAAGCTGCTAGAGGAGTTTTCTGTGTGACTTTCGCCGTGCCTTATTTACCGCCTGTCTCCAAGACCGACATATATACTGAATATAACGCCCGGTTTAGAGGGGTTCTACTGTATATACAACAAACTTCTATATCGACCACTAAAATGGGCCAAAACGTCGGTTTAAACTAATCTTATGTATTAACCCTTCGCTTGCTATTCACGTCAATATACCTACCTGTAAATAGTGAAGACAGCTGTCTCATCAGGGTCTGCACTATTTACAAGTTGATTGTGCAACCAATGCACTCCACAGCAGTGATTACACAGCGAAATACTTATACACAGTGAAGATATAATTATGTAATTATACAACAGGGCATGGGTAAAGAAGGAGAAATGCATTTTAAAATTCAGCAAGAGAAGGGTTAATACTTATAGGCTAATCGTATATTAGCAGAATTTGTAGAATCAGGACTTTAAAGTAAAACTCCTCTAAATCGGAATACTAGTAGAGGAGAATTTAGACATCTTTAGGCAAGTGGCTGCTGAATGCGGGGTGAAAGCCATGTATTTCACCATACATTAAGATGCCACCTGTTACCAAGACCGATATTTATAGTGAATTGAACGTCTGGTTTTGAAGGGTTTTACTGTAATAAAATAAGCAAACAGTGTACACCGTGATCAGATAGCTCCTACTTAGACCCTGATCCGATAGCTGATTCAGGAGTCACCTGGTCTTGGTCTACAATGTTGGCCAAGCGTATCTACGGAATAAAGAATTAAAGCAAGTGGTAGGACTACAATTAAGGGAATGTTCTGCATTAACTTCGTCCTGTATTGATGAGTTTCCATAAGTGATCACTGTTTTGAGATTTATTTAGAGTTGTTTAGAGAATTTACTACACTAAAACCTCTCTAAATCGGAGGTTAATTTTTGGATAAATATCGGTATTGGAAACTGGTGACAGCTTAATGCAGGGTGAAAGTCATTGAGAAAGCTCCTCTATGCGCTTTCTCAAATCCTTTCACTCGCATTAAGCTGTCACCTGCTTACTTTACTAGAATTCCGGGTTAGAGGGTGTTTACTATATACGGTAAAACTTCTATGTCAGCATACAAGAGGTCTGATTCTAGATCTTACGACCTTTTGGCAAGGACGAAAGTTTATACAGACATCACAGGAGCCTCTGTATTACTTTCGTTCTACATTACGCCACCACCTGCTTTTAAAGATGCTCAAATGTATTTACCAACGGGTTGTTAGAAAGAGATCTTGCAGTAAAGTAGATTTTCGCTAATTTGTGATTACGTAATTTATTAACACTGGAGTCTTTTAACATGTTCCCTCATATGCTATTTTTATATCCAACCTCTTTGAATAAATCTACCAAAAAGGAGCATTTATTATAACTAGAGAAAATGATTTTTTAAGAATTTTGTAGATTGAAACCATTGTGATAAATAGAGCATTTGCTCCTATTGGAGTAAATGCTCTATTTATCACAATGGTTTCAAAATATGACTCTTACAGAGACGCCAAAAGGCGTCAATGTGAGGGAATGGGTTAAATCAGGTGGTTGCTTAATGCATGGCAAAATAAATGCAAAAAGCTATTATAGGAGGATACTGCATGTACCTATTTAAAAGGTCCAAATTTCTTTTTAGTGGTCCTATTAGAGTGACTTCGCTGTATAAGTTATCACAAAAGTTACCTTAATCCGTTACTCCATAACTACACATTTTTTTTGCTTTTGCAAACAGAGTAGACCCAGATCAGACGGCTACTGGAGAAGCCGTCTGATAAGGATCTGCTCTGTTTCTTTATGACATAATATAGATATTATTCTACAGTTTCTGTCATGGCCAAAACTTAATGTGTCCATGTGACATTATAAGCATTAACCCTTCTCTTGCTGAATTTTAAATTACACTTCTCCTTCTTTACCCATGCCCTGTTGTACAATTACATATATCTTCACTGTGTACAAGTATATCGCTGTGCAATCACTGATGTGGAGTGCAATGGTTGCACAATCAACTTGTAAATAGTGCAGACCCTGATGAGACAGCTCCTGCAGGAGCGAAGGATTAATCTATACAATTTTTTACTCCATAAACACGCCTTCCCATGCCTTTGTAAACAGAATAGACCCAGATCAGACGGCTCCTTCAGGATCTGCTCTGTGTGCATATGATATAATATAGATATAATTCTACAGTGTCTGCCAGTGCCAAAATGTCCTGTGTCCATATGCTATTATCACAAATTTATCTAAGTGTAATACATGACGCCAGTATGTCTTACAGGACTATTCATGGTGGAAAGGGTTAACCCTTTCGTTGCCAGTGTCGGATCTGTGATTACCTATGCAAACAGTTAAGATCCAGATGAGACGCCGAGTAACTCGGCGTCTCATCATGATCCAAACTGTTTGTAGCTGTTACTATGTGTTTTGAATCAAAAATGAAGAAAATCAAAAGAATGAAATTGTGTAGCAGACGACAAAGTTAACAGTCGACAAAATTTGGCAGCGAAAGGGTTAATATCCGGGATATCATATTATTTCTTAGATAACTCGTAAATATTTATGTTGTCCCTTTATTGCATATGTACATGTATATGTATTATTGTTATCACGAGGTTTACCTAAAGCTGTTACGTAGAAGTAGTTTGGCAAATCATCTGTGTAAACCCTTCACCTGCTTTACAAAATAATGTCTGCTGTATGTCTTTTTTTCTTGAGCTTCCAATGCCATTAAACTGATGAGAAACTATTGACTGAGTGTCAAAGAGACTAGATCCGATTAAGACGCCGAATTACTCGGAGTTTGATTTGGATCCAAGCTGCTTGCAAATGCCAATCACGACGTGCTTAGCATAACAAGAGTTAACCCCTAACATGCTATGCAATAGTCGTCTGCAAAATGCAGAGCTCCAGATAAGATGCGTGAATTTAAACATTTTCAACAATAGCTCCTTTATTTCTCCACCAAAACCTATACTGTGACCACTCTTTAGAATTGTCTCGAAGAGACGATTCTAAAGAGTGGTCACAGTATAGGGTTTGGTGATACAATTCTAAAGAGTGGTCACAGTTTAGGGTTTGGTGAAGAAATGACGAGTTTAGTATTTGGGTACGCATCGTTATCTGTAGCTCTGAAAATATGTCGTCTGCAAAATGTGTCGTCTGCAAAAATACTCAGCATACAAGTATTTCAATTTTTGTTCATTTCCATTTCACTTCAAATGTGTAATTGGGGTTCAGACAGTTTAGATTCTCGTGAGATGCCGCGTTACTCAGTTACTATATGGATCTATACTGTTTACTTAGTTTAACACAACGTCGCCTAATTAAAGGCTAGCGTGTCACCATTTGACGCATGTGTATTCATATCATGGCTAATTACTAACTATCTTTAAACACTGAGTAATGTACTTCTTGATAAAATAAGGTCTGCTTCAATCCTGAACAATGGCTTTTATCTTTGCATATCTTCTCAAAATATAATCACATTTTCAAACAGTTCTTGTTTTTATGGACACCTTACAATATTGCAGCCTCATCTGAATCCAAACTATTTGCAAAGGTAATCACGAAATTAAATATAGTGTGGAAAGGGTAGCCGATCCAGTCCACGCATTTACAAATCCTTTACTAAATCTTGTTAATTGTTATATGACGGGTATTTGTAAACAACTTAGATCTTGGCCTCCCATCAGGATCGAATCTGTTTGGCTCTAGATCTTTGAAAATGTAACGCATGGAACGTAAGGATCGATACAGATCGGAGTTTAAGCAAACGCCATTTTTTTACAGTATGCTAAGGGTTTAAACGTTATCTGGGTCAGTTCAAGGTTTCATATAACGACGGTCAAATCGGACTACAGGAAATATTTGCAAAAGGTGAAATACTTTCTTTTATCACGCTCTGTCTCTCTGCCCCCTATATGTCAGTCTCTTTCCCTCTCTCTCGTCTTCTTTCTAACTCTGTCTAATGCCGAATTTTCAAATGGACTTTTCCAATTTTGAAACAGGTCAAGTTTACGGTGAATATTTAGGAATTTGTCTAAAGAAAAGTGTAACATTACAAACCGTGCGGACCCTGGTGAGATGTCTACACTGTTTGCAAAGGGAATTAGTGACTCGTGACCCGCACAGTAAGGGTTATAACATTGCCTGCTAAATATACCATGTCTGTTAATATCCAGTCTGTTACAGTTTTCACTTTCTTCCGATATATTCAAACCTTTGAGAATATACTTGATTCCTGAAACTTGGCATCTCATCTGGATCCAATCAGTCTGCAAAATGTATGCCAGATAAGTCTCGCTAGCAGGCAAATACAGTAGAACCTGTCTTAAGCGGTCATTCATTTATTGAATAAAGGTTTCTTAAAAACCACATGGTTGCTTAATGCAAAAAGCAACAGTTGTGCATAATGCTCCTATAGGAGTTTTCGGTATTACTTTTGACCTGCATTAAATTTCACCTGCCTTACAGACGCATAATTATAGTAAAACCTCTCTATAACGGCCACTAAATTACATCAAATATTTTGTGTTAAAGGCAGGTGGCTGCTTAAAGCAAGTTGAAAGTAAAACAGAACGCTCCTATAGGAGCGTTCTGTTTTACTTTCACCTTGCTTTAGGCAGGCACCTGCTCTCTATACCAAGTACTTAACACAATTTAATGGCCGTTATAGAGAGGTTGTACTGTATACCTTTTTTGATGACCGCTCAAGACATATTCTAATGCAGATAAAACAGTTTCGTATTAACCGATTTAAGCTTCAATAGCTTAGTGCATATGTCAACAATATATCATGTTTTTCTATTGAAGGAGATGTTTGTGTAAATACTATTGAAATACTATAAACTTATCTTCTGAGATAAAAAAAAAAAAGAATACATACACTGTCACTGGACACCATTGGGGACTGTCTAAGCTGAGTCTTCACTGTTTGCATGTGCCCCTTTTTAGGGATACTAGACTTAAAATAATTAAGCCAATAAAGCATAAACCCTTTGCGAGTGGTAAATAATTTAATTCTGAGCTTCGTGAATATCCATGCAAGAAATAATGACATCATAATAACAATTAGATAAAAACATATATACAAATAAATATGATTTCTTTTATACTGGCATATAAAAACATAGCATATGAAAACAGTAATGTGTCCTTGTTACAGGAGCTATAGAATCAGATCAATATTATTCCACAAACAAAGAGAGCAGAATCAGCAGACCCAGATCAGACGGTTTCTATCGGAGCCTTGTGATATGTGCCTACTCTGTTTGCAAACGGCATTAACACTTTGCTCCATAAATACACCTTTGTCTGCGTTTGAAAAACAGTGTAGACCCAGATCAGACGGCTGTGTTTGCTTTTGATATATTACAGGCACACTTTTACAGTTTCTCTCCTGTGTCCATTTATTATTATAACAAGTACATGTAGTCTACTTAATGTCCATGATGTCCTTATATTTACATGAATATTCATAGAGTAAATGGAATATTCATAGAGTAAATGGTTAAAAGTCGTCTACATCAGGTAAAGGGTAACCGTTTATGCGTATACATGTACTAGTATTTCTCCTATTTATTTGCAAACATTCAATAGAGTATCTGAATCTTAATAGTCGGCTCCTATACTAAATCCAAACTGCTATCCACCATGTTATCAATGCTTCTGTGTGATACCTAAACCATTTGAATTCTAGTAACGTTTATACTGGAATCATTTGCAAAGGATGTAGAACCAAACCAACAAGCCCAATATGATGTTCATACTGATAGACTTTCAGTTAACCCTATAATGTACCCAACAAACACAGTAAAATATCTCTATAACGGCCACTAAATTACATTTTGTGTTAAAAGCAGACCGCTGCTTAAAGTTTTACACATTGTTGTGCAAATAATGTTTTCTATTAACCCTTCGCTTGCTGTTCACATCAATATACCTACCTGTAAATAGTGAAGACCCAGATGAGACAGCTCCTGTAGGAGCTGTCTCATTAGGGTCTGCACTATTTACAAGTTGATTGTGCAACCAATGCACTCCACAGCAGTGATTGCACAGCAAAATGTGTGTACACAGTGAAGATATATGTAATTATACAACAGGGCATGGGTAATGAAGGAGAAATGATTTTTTTAAAATTCAGCAAGAGAAGGGTTAATCGCTTCTGTATCAAATGAACTTTTCTAACATGTTGAACATTAATCTTACAGTGCTGTACTAGTCAAAGAATATGACTGAAATCGAACTCATAGACAAAGGGGGAGACTCGTTCAAAATCATTGATCTTGGCAGATATAAATCTTCCAAATATGGTCAAGCAGCAGAGACCGTCATCGATATACACAATGAGTTACCAAACTTTGAATTTAAAGATGGAGATGTTCTCATCGCATCCTATCCAAAGACAGGTAAATATTACTGATTACCCGAAATACGAGAACCACGAGAAAAAAAAAACTGGTGTCATTTGAATATAGTTTTCCCTTTACTTAATATGGAGTATTTGCAAACAAAGTAGACGCCGTTAGGACGATCCATAAAATAGCTGTCTGATCAAGGTCTACTGATAGCAGAGTTATATAGAATTGAATCTACAGTTACAGACATGACCATTATTGTTTTCATTATTTCGTGCATGAGAATTCATGATGCATAGGATTTTCAGACACAAATATCCAAACAAACTCAGTCTGTAATTATTGCAGTACAGCCAAACCTCTCTATAACGGCCACTAAATAGTGTTATTTAGTTGGTATTTAGGACAGGTGGTTGCATAACGCAAGGTAAAAGTATTACTTTCACGTTGCTTTAAGCAGCCACATGCCTTTAACACAAAATACTGATGTAATTTAGTGGCCGTTATAGAGAAGTTTTACTGTAAATGTTTGAATACTCACCGTGTATACACACGGAGTCCTTATAGAAACTGTTTCAGAAAAAACGTTCCAGTTTCAAATGCAGTTTATTTTAAAATATGTCTATGAGGCCAACATCAGCAAAACCGAAAACATACATACATACAGTATGTACATTTGCATCAACAGTGCCAAGGTATGTAACTAAATATCGTATGCTAAGTTATTTTTGGTCCTATTCTCTTAGTTTACTATTTTTGTTTTGTGCCTAGTAATATTTTCCTGTCTATCTACTTTAGTTGACCCTATTTCCATATATTTATATCTATCTTGTTTTTGTTTTGTTTCGTCCTATATCTATATCTACCTATCTTTTAACTTCAGTGTCAAATAAGTTTCGTCTGCAAACACTGTAGTCTACTTTAGTTTCAAACTGAACATTCCTTTGATTAGAGCGTTAAGCAGTATGGTTCCTGGTGTCTGGATCCAAACTGTTTGTAAATTGGATTACTGATTCGTTTAATATTGCAAGTCCAATTTTTGTCGCTTCCTGGCAGCCATGGCGGTGCACGAATTAACGTTCCACCTACTTCAAGTCTGTGGAACATTTGCATTCTGATCAGATTCTGCATTATTTGCCATTTTAAACTACCTGCGAAAATTACATGCTCGATGTTACTATTTCTACTGTACACGTTGATAGATGATTCTACTTTCTAATCTCAAACTCTGCATTGCCAAGGTGGGGTCTACTATCATTGTGTACAACTGAACCCTTATTCAGTGCGGGAAACAATCACTAAATAAATGTCCTTTTCAAAAATGTAGCCCTAGATGAGAGGGTGTCTAGAGAAGCCCTCTCATCAAGATCTACATTGTTTGTCATATTACAGTTTCCTTTAAATACAATCTCTGAACACTCGTGGTAAGCTTGACCTGTTTGAAGACTGGAAAATCGGCATTAAAAGATCAGTAGGATTTGCGTTCTGGCACTATTTCACATTTTGAGTGCTTTTTGTAGGACATTCGAATATACTTTGAACTCTAACAAGTTACTCCGTGCATATTCATGAAATAAAGTATGACATCATACTATAAGTATTAATTTTTATAATGGGAATTATTATGATCAAGGGAAGTGTTAATCATGACAGAAACATGATAATCTATACAAATCTTCTTCTCTTGTTTCTTTTTAATCGAGATGAGATCCTGAGTAACTTTAGGTCTCATTAGAATCCAAACGGTTTCATTAAAACAATTGCCTGTACTTAGTGTTATCAGCTTGAATGCGAGAAACGGATGTACATGCATTTGCAAACTGTGCATACGCTCATCACAGGGATCATACTGGGGTCTGCACTGTTTTCCATTCAGAATCATCTACATGTAGTAAATATAACTGAATAGAATAGATCGTTAAACAAAGATGGACCATTTCACTCACAAAATGCGGCGATCAATGGGTTAAACCCATCCCTTTTCTCAGGTTGCACGTGGACGTACGAAATAGTCAGCATGTTACTGCGCGGAGACAGTGAGAAACTTGTACCCAACAAAATGGGAGCAATGCTTGAAGCCTCACACTCTTCAACCCTGGCTGCTCTACCATCCCCCAGGCTCTTAAATACTCACATACCTTACGGGCGGTTGGTAGTGTTTATTATTATTATTGTTTATCACTATTATTATATTATTATTATTTCTGTTGATGTTGTTGTCTACATACGGGTTGGTTACGGATTTTTTAGGAAAGACCGATGCATGTACTATAAATATATACAAGGGAGACAGTACGCCCGCCACCGCTGTTTCTCCGATGCAAATAGTACGAACATGTTGTCCAGTAGTGCATTGGATGAGTAAATGATTACTCTTTTAGAAAATGTATACAGTAGAGCCTTTTTAAAGCGGTCATTCATTTATAGAACATAGGTGGCATAAAAGCAGGTGGTTGCTTAATCATTTCCCTGTTCTATGTTTGTTCCAATTGTCAATACCTACTGGATATACATGGATAAAATAGTTATAATGAAATATGGAAGATGGAACATTGTAGCCATTATAGAAACTAAAGAAACAGCTCTATCAAATTCCATTAGCAAACAGAGTAGACCCTGATCAGACGGCTCCTATAGGAACCATATGATCTGGGTCTACTCTGTTTACAATGTATGAAAACGCGTTTATATGAGGGAAAGGGTTAATTAATGCAAGGGAAATGTAATCCAGAAAGCGCTTATGTGAGTTTTTTGTATTACTTATGACTTATTACATTAAGCGAACACCTGTCTTACAGTCTCATAATTAGACCTTTAAAGACCTCTTATTTGATGGCCGCTTACGACAGGTTGTACTGTACAATTTGTTCAATACATAATTTATTATTTGCTCAGACTTAATCGAGTTTTCCACAGGTCGGACACATTGCAACTACTAGTTCCTATAGGATGTGTCCTAGTCATAGGTACCGTAGCATCCCCCATTACTTTATTTCGTGGGTACCAAATTGTTCTTTGGGGTCCCCAGAACACATTTTGAGCATTCACCGAAAATAATGTTGCGCCAGCTATGTTTTGATTAAGGGTGTCCATGGTAACCCGAGATAATTTTCGAAACTAGCTCGGTTAGGAAAATGCGTCATAACTTTGCCTTTAGAGGCAATAGCAGGACAAAACAAGAACCAAATAAAAGCAGAGACATATATCTTGAATATTATATGTAATTTTATTAAACTTCATAAATGTATTCTTATGAATTCTTACAAATGAGGAAGTTAAAACATGCGAGGTTTGTTTTAGAAAAAAGGAGTTTGTCGTTTAGTCTGAGAGGCCTATTAATGCACCAGAGTTATTGAACTCAAGTTTAAATGATTTCATATTATCATACACAGGTCCAGGTAATATTTCTATAAAGCATTATAATTAAGCTAATTTGCATATAACGTGCGTAAATGAATGATCAATTTTATATGAGCATTGATTTCAATATTGTTTCGTGTGTACTATCTTTTCTATTATTTATTTTACATAAAATACCGGATGTTGTACAAAAATGACAAGAGCAGAGGATCATAACATTGGGTACATGTTTAATTTGTTCATAAATATCAATGCCATATTTATAAATATTAATGAGGTGTTCTTATCTGAGATCGTTTTAGTAAACCAGTACAGTACTTGATACAGACTGACACAGATCTTCATTTTCATGTATATAAATATGAAGCTAATGAATATTATTTTCAAAATCCATTTCGATGGCTTGGTGCAAAACTATTCTAACTCCTTCACAAAGTGAAGGAGTTAGAATAGTTTTGCACCAAGCCCTCGATTTATATTAATGAGAAGGTAAACAGTTGTTGAAAAGTAAGTATTTTCACTATTGTGCAATATACATGTCTGTGAACAACACATTTCTTGTAAGAAAATACACCAGGGGAATTGACTCAATGAGCCTAATGCAGGCATATTGACAGACTCGGACACACATTAAGTGTACCTAGCCTGCTGCGGATGCTCCGCTTCAGCTCTCTGTCCAGTTTCGTCGTTCTGGACAAGGAAGACGTGGAAGCTCGCTGCCCGACGGAAGAAGTGTTCTTCTCGTTGGTCAGCGACTACCTCGCCTTCAGACACAGATAAATCAGTGTCCTCTAAAGCTCAGAAGATGCCAGTTTCTTCTTCTAAATCTTTGGAGCCTTCTGATCTGGATATTCTCTGTTTACAAGTGCGTAATTATGGAGTAAAGGGTCAAGTAATATTTACTTAATAAGCCGGCTTAATTTGACCTCTTGCAAATAGAGTAGACCAAGACCGAGATAAGACACTTTCTGTACATTTGTCTGATCATGGTTTGCTGTTTTGTCATATGCACGTGTTACTGGTCAGGTTCCCTACTATTAGTAATAAATTTGTTTATCAGCTCGTCTGTTTTCGATAAAAAAAAGTCGAGCTATTGTGATCACTGGGTCGTAGGTGTTGTCGTAGGCGGCGGCGTGCAAAAACTCTAATGTAGCTGATAAATCAAAACACATCAGAGGTATCAACATGAAACTTCATATGGGGCTAGATCTCATTAAGGAGAAGGTCCCATATAAGAACCATAACTCAAGACTTCAAGTTTTTCACATTTAGCCAATTGCTCAAATATAATAAGAGGTATTAACACGGAACTTCATAGGATCTCCTGTAGATCTCTTTGAGGAGAAGTGTATGCAGTGGACAAGCACCAAATTGTTTTACATTTTAATACGAGAATCAGGTGAATACTCATAATGGGCGGAGTCTTGTAAACATGAATATTCACAAGTTAAAACGAGATATCACTTCATCTGTACTCATTTCCTTGTGCTACAGGGTCTGTCCTGATTGCTTATATATTTAGAGATCTGACCCTCTACTGACATGCAATAAGTTTCCTTAATTTAATCTTTAATCCTTGAAATGCGGGACACACACGCACTGTCATCTGTAAACAGTGTAGACCCAGATCAGAGAGACCATATAAGACTCGTCTAAAACCAGGGTCCTCACTGTTTGTCACTAGCAAGTTTTGGCCCTTCTGGCTGAGCTGGCTCTATAGTAAAACACTAAAGGGCTAATCTATTCTGAAACTGCAGCTGTGGCGAACAGAGTAGACCAAAATCAAGACTCCTCCTATAGGATCCACCAGACAGGGGTCAGTTCTGTTTGCCCATGACAATATAGATTTGATTCTACACTTCCTGCTATGGCCAATGCCCATGTGCTATTATAAAACATAATCTGATTAACATTGAAGATCTCATTATTTTGACCTATATTAAACAACCTTTTGCTGAAGCTGATCAACTAGTGTCATGGATATTAAGTTTAACATATACAACAAGCAAATTAAGATATAGTTTGTATTTTCTAATCTTGCTTTGCACAATTAAAACAAAAAATGAAGCCCAATTAACTCTGAATATTTTTCTCTAACATAAAAACTCATACCTTTTCAATTTTCAAGAATCCGTATATCATGCATATGCAGTAACATTTTTTGTTTGGTATTATGGCACATAAAACAGGATTTTCATTGCCACAGACAAACGGTGTAGTAAGATTTATAATATTCCACTGAGCAAACAATCTGTTCTGTTTGTTCATAGATTTGATTCGTATACGTTTGGAAATGACAATAACATTATGTACTCTTTAAGCCAGTAGATAAGTGGTTTGTAAACAGGGCAATGGTAACGAACAATTTGGCCTAAGATTGGGTCACCAACGCCTGATAATATTAAACTGTCCGTGTTGTTATCAAGGATAATGTCGATAATAGAGGAGGAGTTCTCTGTAAAGTGAGTCGATCCATCTTTGCATTGTACCAAAGAAAACTGTGCACACAAAGAACTAATTGTTCTGCGAGAATACTCATTTGATACATTATAATCAAAGTCACCGGTAATTATAATATCGGTACAACCAGTATCAAAAGTTGTCGTAGTTACGATTAACGTTAAATGGCATGTAAAAGAGGCCAAACAGTATACGTTTGGTTTTAAGAAAAAAATCAACCAAAATACATTCAATTCCCAGCGGTTCAAGATTGCTTCTAGTGCAATAGATTGTGTCTTTTGTATATAATAAGAGACCTCCTTGACTATCACCATCCCGATCTTTACGCTAAGGAACAGAAAAGGAATCAACCAATAGATCGCTAGCTGAAAATGAATGGCCCAACCAGGTCTCCGAGAAGCCGAGAATATCCAAAACGTGTAGCTCAGTACACTCAAACGTGAAGTTTGTGATAAATGCTTTGAACAGTTTAATGTACGAAAGAGAAATACATAGAAGGGTCAATAGTATCTACTTGAATATAAGGAAGAATTTGTATCAGAAATGAACGAGACAGAAGAAAGACCAGTGTTAGGGTGGACATCGCCAGGGATCATAATCAGTATCAACAGCCATATCACTATTTGCGTGAAGTTGGCAGTGGGTTAGGTATTAGACATTAGACATTCAATGTTCGAATCCACTGCTGCATTGGGTTAGGCATTCAGCAGTACATTGGCAAATCCACTGTTGCAGTGTGTTAGACATTCAGCAGTACATTCGCTACAAATAGGTTATGTGCGAATCCACTGCTGCAGTGGGTTATGCATTCAGCAGTACATTTGAAAATCAACTGCTGCAGTGTGTTAGGCATTCAGCAGTACATTCGCTACAAATAGGTTATGTGCGAATCCCGTATACAACACTCATAGGGTTGAAGAAATAGTTATACAGTCACATAGAATCTACCACTTATTATTATATATCACATGTTCTTGATCTGGACACAATTTTGTCCGGCCTTCTTCTTCTACAGTTTTGCTTCAATTTTGTTGAAACTTCATTTATAGCCATAGGACTATATAAACCTGTGCACCGCATATTTCCATTATGATCGGACCATTACTTCAGGAGTTATCTCCCCCTTTTAGTCCCCTACCAATGTTTTTCGGTTTTCTGGACGTTTAATGGAAGTGACTGGAGATATCAACTCTATATTTAGTAAGCTAAATCTAGATAAGTTACAGCTTATGTTCTAATCTCAGTCCGGTTGAATAATTATTGCCCTTGAACTTCAATTTTTTTCTTCAAATTTTGAATTTTCCAGACTCTTTTGGAAGTGGTTGGAGATTTTAACTTTATTTTTGGCATAAAGCTAATTCTAGATGATATGCAGCTTAATTCCCGATCTCAGTGTGCTTGAATAATTTTTGCCAGAGTTATGGCCCTTGAACTTAATTTTTTTTTATCAAATTTTCAATTTTCCGGTCTTTCTTTGGAAGTGCTTGCAGATATTAACTTTATATTTGACATAAATCTAAATCTAGATGAGTTGCAGCTTAAGTTCGAATATCGGTCTGGTTGAATAATTTTTGCCAGAGTTATTGTCCTTGAAATTAAGGTTTTTCTGAAAAGGTACCTATTTGTTTAGAACTTTGGAGTTGACACTTCACAAAAATAAACAAAGCTGCTTGAACTTATTGGATGACATTGTCTGGCAGCAGCCATAACACGTATAACACTTATCTCCCTTTTTGGACTTGACAATAGTTGGTAAAAGTTGCTTTATTTATGTTTGTGATTGATCTTGGATTGAATATTACATTTTTCTTTATTGCTGAACATCTTGTCATTTTTATTACATAAATTGGGTTTTATAAATCTCTTCATGTTTCTGTATGTACATATGTTCAGTTTGATGATATGTGTTCTGACAAGCAGCCAGGTGGGGGTATTCGTTAGCCTGTGGCTTACAGTTCTAGTTTTTATAGACTCAATAAACAGACTCAATAAAACCGAGCTTGTAATTTTCTCTTTTCGCATTGCCACTCGAATGATCGAATGATCTCCTACTTTCAGGTTATATATGCACTGGGGCCTACTGTCTATTTAACCCTTTACCTTTTCTATATATTTATTACAAATTTAAATACCTACTGGATGTTTCTGTGCCCATTTCTTTTTCTTTATTATATTGACGACCTATCGGACCTCGTTAAAAGCAGGATAAGACTCTTTGCTGATGACACCATCGTATATCTTACAATTGTTTCTTTATCGGATGCACACAAACTTCAAAATGATCTTCTAAATCTGGAACTTTGGGAAAAACAATGGTCAATGGAATTTAACCCAGATAAATGCGAAGTGATCAGATTAACTAAAAAGAGAAATCCTATCATCTTCCCTTACCAGATACCTGTCTCATCTATGTCTTCACTATTTACAGGTAGGTATATTGACGTGAATAGCAAGCGAAGAGTTAACACCAAAAGCGTTCCTTTTCTAGTGTATATTACAATGAAGACAACATTCCAAAAAAGGAATTACATGTAATATAATACATAAATACTTGAAGATCTCTGATCTAATATTTCGACCAACATTTATCAGTTTTAAAGAAGAAAAACTTCTCTGATATGATAATCTTCGAAAAAGGCCCTTAGTGGCCGAAATATTAGATCAGCGCTATTCAAGTATTTTTGTATTGTATATTATTTAGAAGCTTTTTTAGAATAAAGTGAACTAATCAGTAACTTTGTTTTTCCTTTTCTATACCCGACTTTTGTTGCTCTTCTTATTACTTCCTAGCATAATTAATTCATATCAACTTCAGAAGACTAGCCTTTCGTATACTAGTATACTCGAAACAAGAATGGTATTTTACCAGTGTCTATACTTTTTAAAACTACTCTGCCTTTATTGCTCAAGTAATAAACAGTATACACTTCAGTCAAAATATAATTTAACCCTTCTCTCGCTGAATTTTAAAATACACTTCTCCTTCTTTACCCATGCCTTGTTGTATAATTACATGTATCTTCACTGTATACACGTATTTCGCTGTGCAATCACTGCTGTGGAGTGCACTGGTTGCACAATCAACGTGTAAATAGTGCAGACCCTGATGAGAGAGCTCCTGCAGGAGCTGTCTCATCTGGGTCTTCACTATTTACTGGTAGGTAAATTGACGTGAATAGCAAGCGAAGAGTTAATACTTAATAAGCAAACAATTAGGTTTATATAAGGGTAAGCTTTGTTTTGCCACAGTCCTTACTCACTTTGCTGTGCATATACAGAACTTTTTACTTGTATTCTCATGTACAGCGTTGTCTATGGAAATGAGTGAATGGCCTATTTCTACATTACTTGTAAACCTCACAGATATACTTTTTTCTATTGACATGAGTTATACTGATTGGAATCTTTTTTCAGGCTACCAGAAAGCTTTTTTACAAAGAAGGTCAAGGTCATATTTGTAGTACGGAACCCAAAAGATGCGGCTGTTTCCTTATATAACATGATGATTGGCATGGAACATTATGAGTACCAGGGGAAATTCGAAAATTGGCTCCCGCTTTACATTCATGGAGGGTGTAAGTTACAGCGCAATCAATCTCTTAACCGATCACTCAAATGAACTATAACCATAGGTCTTAAAGAAAGGTGGTAGTTTAATTGCAGAACTAAAGTAATATACGAACCTCTCTTGTATTACTTTTGCCATGCATTAAGGAGGCACGGTGCGTTTGATTTGGACCATGTTAGTTCCAAATGTCAGTCAAGTCGCAACAGCAGAACCGTTTCTCTTTTCTTCCATATCATATTACGTACAGTTGAACCTGCATCTCGGGATAACTGGAAGTAACAGTTCGGTCACTGCAAAATTTACAGTACAGAATGGCTCTAAAATGCGTCATTACCCATATCTAGAAACACACGTGACAGCTAAATGCATATCGATAGTGATGCTGGAAGCCCCTACATGAGCTTACAGTGTTACTTCCGACCTGGATTAGAATATTAAATTGATAACTCGAACTTATGTTATCTTGAAGTAATTTGCATGGTTCTGTAAAAGTACAAGAATGAGTCATGCAAGAAACACCACATACAGAACAAACAGACACCCGAACAGCAACACAAGGAAACAGCAAATGTATAAAAACATCAAGAGACGCACAAAGACAAAACAAACATACAATAGGGGGAATATGGAAGTACCGCCTTGGAACGGTCAGTGACAAAAGTCACTGGGGGTTAATCCGGTTTTTGGGCGCCCAACCTCACACTTATTCCATCCCCATCCTAAAAGACAAACAGTGTAAATAAACGTATCCCCTCTCCGACTAATCTACAACAACCGTGATGGCAAATACAGTGGTAAAGTGCATGCATCACGAAAACATTTAAGTGAACAAACTGTATCCACCTATCGCTAGTGTACTCAATGATTGAGCTGCAAACAGAGTAACTGTAGAAAAGTAATAAAGGGTACGACAAAGATATTAACGATCAACAGTTGGTCTGCTGAAACAGCATATGCTCATTTTTATTACTTAAAGGTCCATATCTGGTGTACTGTACAAACACCGAATTTAGATGTAAATTTAATTTACACAAAGGATGAATCTAAATATGTAATATTTTCTTCACTCCTAAAGTGCAATTTGATTTTATGTATTCCGCAATACCAGCAAGAGAATTATCTTGATCAGTACATGCTTATATTTTTATAATTCAATTCGTTATATATACCTTTCGCTGCATCCATTATATTATTTTAACCATTTTCTTTGTGTAAACTCCTTTTCACGTCTTAAGTAACAGAGTAGACACATATCAGATGGCTGATACAGGACCCTTCTGATCGAGGTCTGCTCTGTTTGCTTATGGCATTATAACCCGCCTTACACTTTCTGCAAATGCCAAACATCCATGTTTGTATATGCTGTTATAAAAATCAGATAATAAATACCCGTATTCACAGAGTCATTTTTGTAATAGAGGAACATTCAAAAGGGAAAGGGATAAATAATATATGGAAAGTAAGTAAGTTGTGTCTGAATATAACCGTCATCTGTCACAATTTTGAAATATATATCTGTATTTTCCAATTCTCTTCATACATATCTTCAAGTGATAATGGTTACATGTATTTCAGTGGTGTACGAGCCCTACTACACGTACATTCAAGGCTGGGAAACAGCATACGAATCAAAGGCACGCGACATGCTGCTGCTTCACTATGAGGCTATGAAGGACGTACGTAAAATAAAAACCATATTAATATACAACAAAAACATCATCCCATGAGCGACCATTCAAACTAATTTAATTGATGCATCTTTAATCCTTTCACAATGAAGAAAATATTCCAAAAAGGGGAATTAATATAATACATAAATAGCTCTGATCTTATATGTCGACCACTAAGGGCCTTTTTCAAAGAGTATCATGTAAAAATACACGTCACATATTTGTTACATGCATTCGGACATAAAATCAAAGAGAATGCATGTAGCAAAACTGTGACGTGTATTTTGACACGTTAATCCTTTCTTTAAAACTCGGAATTACAAGAGTGGAATAGACCATCAATGTCCAACTGTAGAGTACATTCAGTATGAAGGCTTAAACTTCTTAGAGGATTTTGAATGACAAACAGTGCAAATCTTCTAGGAGCCCTCTGATCTGGGTCTACAATATTTGCAAAAATGTCTGCGCATCGTTGGTTGAAAGGGTGTATCCTTTACCTGACTGAGACGTCCTGAACAGATGAGTAGACCCAGATCACAACGTTTGTGTAGGAGCCGTATGAGCAGGTTCTGTTCTGTTTACTATAGAATATTTTAAATCCCTGGCTGAGTCTATACCATGTGTCTCAGCAATGTATTCACTTATTTTATGTAATAATTTTAGAAAATGAGTTCTTAACCCTTTCGGCGCCAAATTTCTAATAGTCGTCTGAAATGCAATTTTTGTTGAATCAGTTGGTACAATAAAGAAATGAGGTAAATAAATGCGAATTTCAAAGGAATAAAACACAGATATAGAAATAGAGATTGAGACAAAAAGTGAAGTTCCTGATCAGACGCCGTCTTGATTTGGGACTGCACTATTTGTCCTGGTGCATTTATGCGACATTGGCGGTTAATTGATGGAGTCTGCAATAGATACTCATAAGGTCAAGGTCAAATCAGGATTTAACTTAACCCTTCGCAAACTAACCGCGACCTGACTCGCGTTTGCAAACATCCTGGATCCTTATGATATGTTTTTAATTTGTTTAAACGTCCCATGATTATACCCAATGATATACAAATCTATAGTCTAACTCTGGCCTGACTCGCATTTGCAAATCCAGATTAGACACTCGTACAGGTCAATAGAGCTAGTTTCCCTAACGTTTGATCGAATCGGAAGTAATCCAATCGCACAGATCCAACTTTGGGTAGACATAATTGTTTACAGTGGGGTAAGGAACATTGGCGAATGAAAGTGATGGTGAACTTTCCTACACGTGCATTTGTTATTACCCCCTAGTGACGCATTTTTTGCACCTCTATAATATTCACACTATGAAACCATTGTGATAAATAGAGCAAATGCTCTATTTATCGCAATGGTTTAAAACTACAAACTTCTAAAAGTTTCCTTTTCTATAGTTAATGCTCCTTTTCGGTAGATTAATTCAGAAAAGGTTGTGTCTAAAACTAGCCTAGTGAATGATTGTACAACATTTACTCTATGAATAATTTTGTAAGAAATAAGGACGTCATGAATATTAATTAACTAATTTATGATAACGGTACTATGAATAAGGGTAAAATTCATTATGAATGAAACTGAAGAATCATATCTATATTTCATAAGTAATTAGAGCAGATCCTGATCAGACGGTTCCTACTCAGGCTTAATATTTTACTCCATGAATATTAATGTAAGAAATAATGGCATCGTGAATATTAATCAGATTAATTGACAGGAGCTGACTGGTCTGTGTCTACTCTGTTTGCAAAGGCGAATATATGGAGTAAATGGTTAAAATGAATATTATGGAGTAAAGTGCAGAGCTATAGATAACTGTGCGTGCTCAAATTCGTGCTCAAAATCTATAATCGCCATTTCTCCACCAAATTCTGTGTTGTGGCTCTTTGAGACGATTCTAAAGAGTGGAATTTACACATCTTATCTGAACCTCTGAATAAAGGGTTACTCAATTCAGAAGAAACCCCTACTTTGATATACTTGGTTGTTTTCCTATTTCTAGCGTTATTATTTTCCTTCACCTCTGCCATACTTCAGTAGTAACCCCCCCCCCTCCCCCCTCCGTAGCAATAGTTCAACCGCAGGACAACTTAACCTTCTGCACTCTGTCGTATGAAAATATTGTCGTCTGCTTTAACTCTTTCGCTGACAATATCGCATCTGTAGTTTCCTATGCAAACAGTTGGCTTCAGATGAAAAGCCGAGTAACTCGGCATCACATCAGGATCAAAACTGTTTGTTACTGTAGCTGGTTTTGAAACAACGATGAAGGAAAATAAAAACATTTGAAAATTGTAGCAGACGAAATATTGTGAAGATGACAACATTTGGCAGCTAAAGAGTTATGGCTAAAAGAATGTTGTGTTACATGTCTTGTCAGAAACATGAACAGTGTGGCCAACAGTTCGAATCCTAATGAGACGCCGAATTACCTGGCGTCTCATCAGAATCCAAACTGTTCGTATATATCATCGCAATACGCTGGTAGAGTATTGAAGGTAAACCCGTTACCTCGTGAATATCTATACGCAGAATCTATGACTTCATAAATATTCGTTAAAGGGATTTTTAACCCTTTCGGCGCTAAATTCTGATTGTCGTGTGCCAACCAGTTCTGTTAAATCACTTGTAAAAATAAGAAAATGAGATAAAACAAAAGCAAATTTCAAAGGAATAAAGCACATATACAGGAATAGAGTTTGAGACAAAAAGTGAAGTCCCTGATCAGACGCCGCCTTGAAAAGGCGGCGTTTGATCTGGGACTGCACTATTTGTCGTAGTGCATTTTTTCGACATTGGCGGTGAAAGGGTTAATCGACATTGAATATGGACATCTTTTCAGAAACTGTAGAATCCGATCTTTGCCATTCCATAAGCGCACAGAGCAGTCTGATCAAACGGCTCCTACATGGGTCTCTGATCCGGGTCTGCTCTATTTAGAAAGACAAGAAGTGACGTTCATGTGACGAAAAATTAAGTAAATTGTTGTGTCTGAACATGTAGCAAAACTATGGCATAAACTGTCATCCAGTGGCTCACAAAATAGTGTGTTACACTTGCAGTGATACGTTTAAAATGTTCACTTTGAGTGATTTGGTGAGATTAAGGAATAATCAAGAGCTGTTAGGAACTTTCTGAAATCTCAACTGGAGCTGTCTGAAAATGAGTCCAGACCGATATATAAAATTGAGGACTAAACGAATTTAATTTCAATACTTCTTGGAGTTGCTAGAATGTTTTTTTGTGGGTATATTGTTGTTGTTTTTGCGTTTGTTTGCTTGTTGAGTACGTGTTTGTTTGCTTTTTGAGTACGTGTTTGTTTGCTTGTTGACTACGTGTTTGTTTGCTTGTTGACTACGTGTTTGTTTGCTGACTACGTGTTTGTTTGCTTGTTGACTACGTGTTTGTTTGCTTGTTGACAACGTGTTTTCTCTAATAATATGAATGTAGAGCTACATGTGCAAGGAATACATTTTTTAAATGTACCGGTCACTAATTGATATATTTTTTCTGTTTACAGAATATTTTACTAGAGTTAAACAAGATAAATGGATTTCTAGGACTAAATGTAGACGAGAATACAATCAAACATGTGTGTGACAGATGTCAGTTTGATGTAATGAAATCTAGGTACAACAGGGAGACGTTTGGAGATGTTCACTTTAAAAACGAAAGCCCTGGATTTATGAGAAAAGGTAAGGTAAAGCTTGACCTGAAGCTGATTGTATATTGTTTTAGTCCTTTTCTCTATAGATGACTTTCAAGCCTTTGCAAACACTGAAGACTCGGCTCATGTACGTGCCATCTGATTAGGGTCTGTTCTGTCTGCTTATGAAATTGTATAGGTCTGATTCTATATTC
This sequence comes from Azorinus chamasolen, assembly GCA_963576725.1. Classification (NCBI taxonomy): domain Eukaryota; kingdom Metazoa; phylum Mollusca; class Bivalvia; order Cardiida; family Solecurtidae; genus Azorinus; species Azorinus chamasolen. The sequence continues at coordinate 9,584,668 of OY755245.1, forward strand.
TCTTTTGGCGAAAACTTCATAGGTCATGATAAACATATAGTAGAATCTGTCTGAAGCGGCCACCAAAATGATGTCTAATTATTGGTCTCTAAGACAGGTGGTAGCTTAATGCATATCTAATGAAAACAGCTCATATGGGAGCTTTTTCCATTACTTTATCCCTGTAATAAGCAACAATATGCTTTTTAATACTACCATTTTCAGTAATTGAAGGAATGCTTAGGACAGGTTCTACTGTATCATGATGTCATTATTTCTTTCATAACTATGAATGGCCTTAAGTGGTATATACCTGTTGAAACTCACGATGAACTCTGCTTTCCCAAAATTCCCCACACGATTGTTTGGGTAACAAAGTCACATAAATGAAACATCATGCTTTAGGAAAAATGTCTGCTTCAATTTTTAAACTCATTATCGATATATGAAACGTATTTCATCTTCGTAATACCTCTAATCGTGATCTTGGAAATTTGCTAATGCTAGCCAAGTTGAAATTAGCAAGTTAAATGTACTGTTACGAAAGTATGGCTTGTCGTATTGTCCGGCTAATTCATGTACCCGTGTATCTTATTTTAAAGCATTATGCATCGGTGGCGTCTGTCACTGTAACAACGTATCCCATATAAGCACAGCACGGATGGACTTCTAAGCCGACGAATACTGCGACGCATTTTCACTCATTTGCAAACAGAGTAGACCTAAATCAGACCACTCCTATTTGAGCCGTCTGATCAGGGTATCCTCTGTTTGCCAATGTAATTTGATAGGCATTTTTCTTTACTTTCTAAAATGGCTGCAATGTTCCACCTTTTATATTTTGTTATAAATATTTTGTCCATGAATATCAATAGGTATTGAACTTTGGAATAAACTCAGAACAGGGAAAGGGTTGAATATGAGGGTTAAACATTGAATCTAGCTTCCCATTCCAACGCGCTTCACGAAATAGAATAATCTCTACGGTAATAACATAAAATACAAACTAGTAAATCAAAGTATTTGTATTCTGTTGCTCAGAGCAAATTGGGGTTTTTCTTTACCTTGGAATTTGCGGAGATATCACATCCCCTTCATCGGCAAGACTGTACTAGCTTGGATCAAATTTCTATGGCCTCTTTAACTTTCCTTTTCCAAAAGTTCTCTTCTGTTGTTAAAAATTTAGTATTCTCTGGTCTGATCTTATGACCTGTCGAGTAACAGTGTTCATGTATGACCGATAATGTTCTTGTCATATGTTCTTTTGTCTGAGTGTCTAACTAGCTGTCTCGCATACATAATCATTTTGGCAATTGTCACACTTAATATGATATATCACGCCACACTGTGTGGGCTTTCTGTAGACCGTCAACCGCGTCGACCTATCATCATCGACATGCACGCATGTGTCCAAGAACGGAATAGATCCACTTTCCTCTACCTCTGATGTGAACTTGATATGGTCATCAATAGTGTTAATGTGTTCAGTGAAACTTTCTATGTCATATTCATGGATCTCGGTCATTGTGTCATCCACATACCTTAGCCAGATGGATGGGGATTATAGGATGGCTCCAAAGCTTCCTTCTCACAGAACTCCATATACAATGGCTGCCCCTTGTTTCTGTTGGAAGAATTGGCCTTGGTAGACATTTTCACAAACCCTACAATACCATTAAACAACAAGTGACCCATGTTAAAGATCGCACCGACAAAATGAGGAAATGTGGCGTGATATCATATTAAGTGTGACAATTGCCTAAACGATTATGTAGGCGAGACAGGTAGACAGTTAGACACTCGGATAAAAGAACACATGACAAGAACGTCATCAGCCATACATGAACAATTTAACTCGACAGGTCATAAGATCAGACCAGAGAATACTAAAGTTTTAACAACAGATGAGAATGTTTGAAAAAGGAAAGTTAAAGAGGCCACAGAATTAAGCAGCACATACCATCGATAAACAGGGATGAGGGACTGGAGCCAGCGCGGGTGTATGACGGTCTTCTCTCATCACGTGACCCCCTCATTGGTCACGTGATCCAAGCCAGTGCAGTATTGCCGATGGAGGGGATGTGACATCTCCGAAAAGTCCAAGGTAAAGGAAACAAACCCTATTTGATCTGAGTAAAAGAACCGAAATATTCATGCCAGATCCAGTGCAGAGAAACCGCTTTGCATGTAATAAATCAAAGATATCCTCTACATGCATGAACTACAGAAACAAAATATAGATGTTGTCTAGCTTGAATACAGAAAACCATTCAGAACCTTCGAGTTAATTGAAAAACTATGAGGACTACATTGCACAAATTTGGTCCAGCGATTCATCCTGCTGTCACCAAATATATTGTGCACTCCAGAAAATTCCCGGCTGGCCCAATTCAAGCCAGCAACGCTATGTACAATACGTTGCACAATATTGCAGCATGCTCTGGTACTTAAACCACGTCACAAACAGCAATTACATAAGAAGCAATAGGCGGCGCAACTTTGCAACATCTTCGATCACTTAATCCAGGTCGCCATTTGGCTAGCACATAACTAGCAATACGTTGCGCAGTTTCGCAATATTTTCCAGTAATTGAGGCACATTGTACATGAGCCAGAGTAACGGGGATTAAGCCCTTGGAGTAATGCATGTATTCAACTTTCTAATTGTCGTCTGAAATACAATTTTGTTAAACCATCCGTTAAAATAAGGAAATGAGATACATCAATGCAAATATTTCAACGGAATAAAGCACAGATATAAAAATAGAGTTTGAGATAAAAGGTGAAGTCACTGGTCAGACGTCGCCGCCGTCTGATATGGGACTGCACTCTTTGGCATGGTGCATTTTTGCGACATTGGCAGTGAAAGGGTTAAACTATTAACTGGCTGTATTCATAATATGGGGGATGTCAAGCTTTAGTATGATGCATGCTACGTCAGTTTACATACCAGTTACGATTCCTTACACCCCATGGTTTAATAACTCGGACAGAGTCGGCGTAACTGCTATGTTGGTGTTGAATAAGTGTTCGCACTTTATTGTATTGGAATAATTAAACCTTCATTAAATACCACAACAATATATACAGCTGTTTAATATGGCGATAACTTAATGTGACTTTTAAACCCTTATTTGGCGATGTCTGACTTATCTAATCTCAAGATCGACAATTAACCCTTTCCTTCATATAAACGTGTTTTCATGCATTTCCAAACACAGTAGAGCCAGATCAGATGGTTCCTATAGGAATTTGAAATATCTGTTTCTTTACTTTCTAAGATGGCTAAATTGTTCAACCTTCCGTATTTCATTATAATTATGTTGTCAATGAATATTCAGTGGGTATTGAACTTTTAAATAAATATAGAAGAGGGAAAGTGTTAACTTTTTTCCATTTACCTCATGAATATCCATGTAGGTAATAATGTAGGTAATAATGATATCACGAATATACATTAACTGCGCTTTTATAATTGCATTATGAACATGGGTGTTTTTTGTACCACGACATAAATTGTAAAATCAGATCTGCATTCATAAGCACACACAACAGCTGCTAATCAGGCGGCTATTACAGGGGCCGTCCAATATAGCTCCACTCCGTTTGCAAAGGCGATTCTATGATGTAAAGGGGTATCCCCTTCCTTCATATAAGCGCCTTTTCACACCTTTGCAAACAGAGTTAACCCAGGTCAGACGGCTCCTGTAGGAGCGGTCTGGCCAGTTTGCTCTGTGCGCTCATTACATTATAATAGATTAGACTCTACATTTTCTTCCAAATACCAATTCAACATTATGTGTGCATAGGCCATTATAAACAGTTAGCTAATGAATATTTATAATGGCATTATTTCTGACATGAATATTCAGCAGGTAAATGATTAGGAGGTTGCTTCACAGATGATAACTGCACGTCAGTCATGTTTAAAATATTGACCGCCAATGTTACAAACACCTCTAGTATGCCCGATTGCTAAATATTGGTAACAAAACTTAGAAAATTCGGGGTCATATCCATTTTCATGATTTGTTTATAAAACGCTTTAAATGAAAAAGTAGTAAAGTCAAGCAGGAAAAGCCACACACAAAACGCCACCATCACCAAAACACCTACAGAAAGCATAGCAATTTATACTCATACACACACATACAGTAGAAAGTCACATACAAGACGCAATCACCACCAACACATCAATAGACAGCATGCCACACACACACAACCAAACACACGCAAACACACGAGAAGAACACATAAAACACCAACAAATACACGAGCACCAGAGACAAACATGAACAAAACACAAGCACAAAGACACAAGACAAACAAAAGTAAGGGTGACAAAGAGAGAACCGCCTTGACACGGTCAGTAGCAAAATCACCACTGGGGGTTTAAACCGGTTTACGGACGTCCTAACCTCACACTTATCTCAAAGTCACCCTAGCTAAACAAACATTGTAAATAAAGGCATCCCCGCCGGACTTCCCAACAACATAGAAGACAGTAATCACAGTACAAAATGTAATACATAGCATAACAACTGTGAAAGTCCGTCAAATATGTACTCAATGACTTTGCTGAAGACAGAGCAACTGCAGGGAAGCCGTTAATGGCACGACAGAGAAAAGGTAATACATGAGTCTGGTAAGCTCATCCCATTTCTGGGTTTAAGAGTATACCATCATAGAGTACTACCCTCGGCCTGTCATCGTGCAAGCAAAGAGGAAAGCGTAGCGACCGACTGTAAAGGGGTCGATAACCAAACATGCAGTGTGCTGCAATATAATAGGGTCATAACCTTTCTTCCTTAAAGTTTTAATGCGTTTAATAAACAAATCGTGAAAATGGATATGACCATCCTTTAAGGAGAAAGGTTATGATCCCATTATATTGCAACGCACAGCATGTTTGGTTATCGACACTTTTACCATCGGTAGCTACGCTCCCCTCTTTGCGCGATGACAGGCCGGGGGTAGTATTCTATGATGGTATACTCTTAAACTCAGATACGGGATGAGCTTACCAGACGACTCATGTATTACCTTTTCCCTGTTGTGCCCTTAACGGCTTTCCTGCAGGTGATCTGACTTCAGCAAAGACATTGAGTACATATTTGACGGATTTTCACAGTTATTATGCTATGTTTTACATATGGTCATGTGTTTACTGTATGTGGTGTTTCCTGCATGATTCATTTTTGTACTTCTATGTTATGGGTAAGCCCGGCATGGATACCTTTATTTACACTATTTGTAAAGCTATGGTGACTTTGAGATAAGTGTGAGGTTAGGACGTCCGTGAACCGGTTTAAACCCCCAGTGGTGATTTTGCTACTGCCCTGCCAAGGCGGTACCCTCTTTTTCACCCTTGCATTTGTTTGTCTTGTGTCTTTGTACTTGTGCTTTTGTTCATGTGTGGAATGTTTATCTCTAGTCCTTGTGTGTTTGTTGGTGTTTTCTGTGTTCATCTCGTGTGTGTGCGTGTGTTTGGGTGTGTAGGTGTGTGTGTGTCATGCTATCTATCGATGTTTTGGTGGTGGTTGATTCTTGTATGTGGCTTTGCCCGCTTGACATTACTACTTTTTTATTTAGAGTTAGACTATACCTTTATTTATCTTTAGGTATGCGCGTTAATAGATTCATGTTTTTTAAACAAATAAAACTATGTCATGAGTGTTGGCAGTCCTGACCACCTGATATAACGTTCTAGATCCATGGTAATAATTCGGCAAATTCCGGCATGGAAAAGGTTTGTTGTTCTAGAATATTACGGATGAGTTCAGACTGATTCTAGAGATGTGATGTTTCACTTGTCGTAGGCGTTGGAATATCCCAGATACTTTGCAAACTAATGCTTTGGTTTCGTTTGGTTGTAGGTTCTGTTGGTGATTGGAAAAACTGGTTTACTGTGGCTCAGAGTGAAAATATGGACAGCATATTCGAAGAACGTTTACAGTCTTCAAACATTAAATTTAGATATGAACTATAGACAAACTGTCTAAAGTTGCAAATTAACTCATTCCCTCCTGGACTATTTTAGACCCAACTTCTTTGAATTAATCTACCGAAAAGGAGCAATTACTATAGAAAAAAGAATTTTAGTCACAATGGTTTCAAATATTGAGTTTCACAGAGGCACAAAAAAGGCGTCAGTAGGCGAGAATGGGTTAACACAAAAGTGATATTGGAAATCCTACCAATGTATAATCTGCAGAGCAGATGCTTAAATGTTAACATTTTCAAGAATATATTCTTTATTTCTCCAGCAAACCCTATACTGTGACCACTCTTTAGAATCATCTCGAAGAGACGATTCTAAAGAGTGGTCACAGTATAGGGTTTGGTGGAGAAATAACGATTTTAGTATTTGGATACGCACCTTTATCTTTAGCTCTGAATCTGGTTTACATTTTTGGGTTTTTTTGTCTGTTAATAGTATCGTGTCATTTTCTGACACCACTTAACCACTTAATTATCATGAATGTTTCCTGTTAATATTTCACAATAATACTTACCTAGTAGAGTTTTCACCCAAACCTGGAAACCTTTCACGATAACCAAATAACTATGTTAACATGAATCATTTATGACATTGCTTTAAATTACAACCACTTAATGAGTTTTACTTGTTATTATTGTACTCTTTTACAGAAATTCTAAATTACCATGATTTACTGCGAGACTTGTTTTTAGATTTACAGTCCAAAACAACACAGTTGCAATATTTTTCACTGTGCTCACTAATGCCAAATAACACTTCGATGTTTGATGTATTGTTAACATTATGCAGGTCATATGCAGGTCATTTGCAGGTCATTTGCAGGTCATTTGCTGTCCATCGTAATGTGCTCCAAATACCTTCTGCACTCTGAGTAATTAATGTATGTCGTCTGCTGCAATTCTAAAAACACTTTTTTCTTCTATATGTTTTTCAAAAACAAATGTCAGAGTGACAAACAGTCTGGACCCAGACTGTTTGCAAAGGTTATTATTAATTCTAAAAACTAAAGCAATAGCAGCTGAAACAAAACTCATACTTGTTTAAAGAAACAGTTGCTTATTTCAGGAGTCAGTTGATCGTCTTTGGTCAGAACTTTGTATGGCCTTGCATAGCATTTCTTATAAAAATGCATATCACCAGAATGTTTTGTATCAGAAATAAGACAAGATCATTTAATCGCAGCTATTCACTTTAAAAAACACATTTAAATTTGGCTTGAACTTACGCCTTTCAAACTGACCGCCAAAATGTCTCATCAGTGCCTGAAACATCACATGAGAACTATGTATTTCTGGGTTTTTAAATTTTCACATTTCCTTTTTTTAAGTGTTTCAAATATCGTTTCCAGCAAAAAAATTATTAAAGCATTTTCCGAATTCTGCAATCATTCTAAAATGTCCCATGTATTTCCTAATCAAAATTACTAAATACTATTGTTCTCTGTTTTATCTTCTAACCTGCTTAAACATGTTTAACGCAGCCATTTTACGCTTGCGTAAAATCTGGCTTGTATATATATATATATATCCAATCTTTTGTATGTAATAAGTACTGCTGGTTGTTGAACATGTCATTGCTAGATTGTATACCTTTCGTCCGTTCACTTGCCGATCCGAATACAATCAGCTTTGAAAAGTGTCTATAAATAGTTCAACTAGCAGTCCTAGTTTCGCTGGATGTCCTACTTTTAGCAAACACATTAATTATTTTGTTACCCTCATGTTTCCCTATGGAACCACGTAATACACTCCACACTGTATTATTATTATTTTTGTATTGTGTTAATTTCTCATTTTTACATTTTGCATGCACTGAGAATAATATGTAATAGTTGTAAAACAAAAAAACACAAAAGACTCCAAACTTTACGCCAATATTCTAACCGTTGATTCTAGATCAATTTTATTAGAGGGAGACAGTATCTACCTTTTCAATTCTTGCTCGGCCGGTAGGACAGTTAGATCAGTCGAAAGACTTGGCACAGCTATAGCTCAATTCAATAAGATTTTCATAAAAGCATTATAGCATTGCTTCGAGCGTCGTTAAAGTTAATATTGCTCCTTTCAATATTTTCGCCAACAGCAAAGGTTTTAAGACATAATCGTTGCCACTGTTCATATGTACCATTGTTTTTATTTTCGGTTATCAAAAGGAATGCTCATGCTGACTATACGAAAGTATCTATTAAAACTTTGATCCTGTATCAATGGAAAACTGCTATATCTGTAACGATATTGTGTTTTGCCCAGTATATGTGCTGCTCTGGAATTCCCTTGGTTGATATTTTATCAACATCAGTGTATGTATACATGCAATACATCGTGTTTATAAGGCTGTCCCTAGGGAGCAAATGTATTTATGAAAATGGTATGTATGGAGTAAAGGGTTAAACGAGTCTAACCCATTCCCTCATATTGACGACTTTTGACGACCCTGTAGAAGTGACTTTGTGAAACAATTGTGATAAATAAAGCATTTGCTCCTATAGGAGCAAATGATCTATTTATCACAATGGTTTCAAACTACAAAATTCTAAAAGTTTCCTTTCCTCAAGTTAACACTCCTTTTCGGTAGATTCATTCAAAGAGGTTTCTAAATTTAGCCTATTAGGTAATGGGTTAAAGTCACAGTGCATCTTATTGTCTTCCATTGTGTGTTACATTAACACTTACTCCACCGTAAAACACAACTGTCTGTTAAACTTTGGATCTGGTGCAATTTTGACTACTTCCAATTCGATCAAAATTTTAAGGGCCATATCACAAGCCTTCGAGCAATTTTTGACCATGTGTCAAACATCTTAGGTCCTGATGAGACGCCGAGCTACGCCGCATCTGATCTAGATCCATTATGATCTAAATGTGACTAAAGTTGCTGTTAGCGAGATGAAGGTTGAATTCACAACCTACATTTACCATACGCAACGTACATTTGCAATGTACATGTAATAACGGTTATTGCGTTGTGTTTCTCATCACCTGTTGGGTTATTTGATTCTTACAAGCACAAGGTAGTACCCATTTTAAATCTAATGGATATTTAAGTTGTCTAATTGTATGTTGATGTCACAATAACCGTTATATGTGAATTGAAATCATAAATCAAGTTTCCAAAGATGCACACAAAGCGGAATGTCATGAATTGTGATCTACTCTTTAGCGCCTTTTCAGACAAATTACAAACAACAGAATAACGTATTATTAATAGAAGTGTTTTAGTCGAAATTTGAATCTTTTAAGATAAAGTAATCACACATTATACAAATTGGGGTAGTATGTACATGTACCCAGAAAAACTGAAAACATATACAGAATTTCTGTTTTGAATATATAAGTATATGGCCAAATGCAACTATAGCTGGATACAGCATTTTACACAAACTCGAGGTATGACATTGCTTTGAAGTTTGAGATTATTATACAATATTTATGTAGCACTCTTTTCATATCTAAAATACGTCCAAAAGTGCTTTACAATTAAATTATTTATACATTCTAATGTAGAAAAGTAAAAAACATATTATTAATTAAACTTAAAGATTTCATATCTTAAAAAGAGAAGAAAATTTACATCGTATTTTTAAGGTATAAAAAGACATTATTATCGGATAACCTTAAAATTTAAAATCCATATGCCTGGTAAAGTATAGTACAATTATAATCAGATGATAACACAATGTTGATCGCTTACTATTACTAAAGCTTAAAACATACAACTGATGTTTGGGCTTAAAATATACATCAGCCACCATACATCTTTAAAAAATGAGTTTTAAGAGATCTTTTAAAAGAGTCAAGTGTATCTGAGTTCCGTATTCCCATCAGAAGTTCATTCCACAACTTAGGAGCCGCCTTTGCAAAGCTACGATCACAATAGGTAACTGTGTGTGATCTAGGTACCATGATAGCTATAAATCTTTATGTCACTCAAACACTTGTCTAATATCGTAACAACAGTTGTACATAATTTCCTATAATTGAATATCCTTTTCTGAAACTATTCATTGTTCGTATAGTAGCAGAGCCTTTTTGTATCGCTTGATATTTTACATAAAGCATGTAAACAACAATAAGCTAAATCAGTAGCAAGCTCGCTGAATCACAGTTATAACGCAGTTATAACATTAGATTCGGCCCCTCCGTTTGTAAACTCAAAAACCGTAGTGTTGTTCATCATCACATTAATATTCGTTCCTTATTGTATTTAGATTATCGCTAGATCATAAATATTATCGCTAGATCATAAAGATTACAGCTCTATCATAAAGATTATCGCCACCTAATAAAGAGTATGGCTATCTCATAAATATCAAAGATAACCGTTGTCTCATAAAGATTCATATTCTAATCAATAGCTCCTAATCAGTTATTATGAATTCTGAACGAAAACCGACACTTTGTTCGGTGCTCTTTCTGACGTGTCTGTGCATTTCTCACACAAGTCTCATGCATTCCAATAGAACACATCGGCATTTTACTAGAGCCTTGAATTGTGTTGACTGCCGTTACAACCCGATGGGAAAACTGCTAACAAAGACGTTTAGCTAATCTTAAAATCAGAAAATAGTCGTGAATCAGTGGTAGCGTTTTACCATTTTTTAACACTATTAAAATGAACTATTCTAAACTCACTCGCATATAAATGTTTATTAGCTAATCTTCTATAATAATTTTTGTACAAATTATATTTCATATTGGTAGAAATTATAGTCAGATCTATTATAAGTGTATAAGCATATAGAGCAGACCCTGGTCACATTGGCCTTGCAGAAGCCGTTCGATCTGGATCTACTCTGTTTGCAAAAGCGTGAAAAGCATTAAGAAAAGTTGTAAACGATGTTTATGTGTTGTTTTCACGGGAGCTGGTAATTAAATCTGGCGTATTACACACTTGTGGTTACATTTATGAAGAAGTGTTGCTTAGTACTGCTTTTCCAAGAGTAACACACGTAACACATAAAGATAAAATATGAGATTTAACCCTTCGCTTGCTATTCACGTCAATATACCTACCTGTAAATAGTGAAGACCTGCAGGAGCTGTCTCACCAGGGTCTGCACTATTTACAAGTTGATTGTGCAACCAGTGCACTCCACAGCAGTGATTTCACAGCGAAATACTTGTACGCAGTTCAGCAAGAGAAGGGTTAACCTTTAAAACAGAAAGTCTGTGATATAGAGGAAACATACAGACAGGCTGCAGACAATCCAAAACTTGTATAAACCGAAAACAGAATATTATCACATTCAAGAGCAATATTCGCGGTCGCAGGATTTCAAAACCACACTTCGAAGATTGATTGCATCCTTAACCCTTTCGCTGCCAGATCTGTCGTCTGCTAACTTTGTCGGCTGCTACAAATTTTCATTCTTTTGAATTTCTTCAGCTTTGTTTCAAAAACATAGTAACAGTAAATTGGATCCTGATGAGACGCCGATTTACTCGGCGTCTCATCTGGATCCAAACTGTTTGCATAGGTAATCACAGATCCGGCATTGGCAGCGAAAGGGTTATTGCTATTTCATTGATCGTTACGTCTGTCCTGCCTTTTCAATGGCCGACCGGCTTTAACTCAAACAACAGCTTTTTACAAGATTTGACTATCGTAGCATTAAGTCCATGTAATCAGCCTGAACACAAATAACATATTTGATTAAGAATTTACTATTTTTACAGTACAGCGAATCGTGTCTTAAACAACCATCAACAAGAGGTCTCCTTCTGGGGCTTTAAAATGTAGGTGGTAGCATATTGCAGGTCGAACAGATAGCAGATAGCTGATGTAGGAACGTTCTGATTCCAGCCTGCACTGCATTTATCAAACGCATGCTTTTTAAGATCTTATGTATCCAAACAATAAATATAGTGGGTTAGCCCGTTACTCCATAAATACATTTGTGTGCCTTTGTAAACAGAGCAGAACAAGATCAGATGATTCCTGCAGGAGACACCTGACCAGGGTCTGCTATGTTCGCTTATGATATACTATAGATATGATTCTATGACCAAACATTACTGTGTCCATGTGTGCCATTTTACCAATTAATCTCATTCATATTGATGAGATCATTATTGCTTACATGAATAATCATGAAGCAAAGGGTTAAGACAATCTCTACAGTATGTAAATGTAATATTGGTGTACACAAAATAACAGCTTTGTGTAACAACTGACTATTGTAGCATTATGTCCATGTAATATTCACATACGCTCGTATGATACACTTTATTCAAATATTGAAATAAAATTAATGTTCTATGCATATTTAGCCATGGCAACAGAATACATGTCGTGTTTAAACTACGAGTATACAGGGAAATGCCAGTCCAGATATATAGGGTATCACACCAAAACAGAGAATCCGTCTATTGCAAAGCATTGCAACATATCGTGTTTGGGCAGTGGTCTCAAACTGCTGACTGATGGAAACGGAATGCACCAGAAAGTAACAGAAATCACATTTAATAAAATAAACAGTGGACATGCCATGATAGTTCACCCTACAGGCCGAATCGGATGAGCAGAGTGACTATTTTCAAGGCTTCTGTGATCCTGATTAAAGCTCAGACGCTCCAAATTATGATGCCTTAGTACGTAAGTTCCATAGAATAAAGTATGTATGTACTGGATGGTTGTCAATTAGCATGTTAAATTGATCCTGTCATTGAATTATTTGGATGCGTGTTTCAACGTGTTTGTTTGATATAAAACCTGAATACAATGTCTTTGAAAAGGCGCTGCAGCAGTAAGTGTAAGGTTTATGTTTCGCGTTCGTGTGTTTGCAATTTATGGCTAATAAACGTCTGATGGGGGAAACATTCCCAATCAAAAGCATTGATATAATATGTTATTCTAATATACAACTAACTACATCACCACGGTCAACATTTATTGCACTACATTCCATATGTCAAATGCAACGCAATAGTGCCAATGGTGCCATCATTGTAACCGATCGTTTTAAGGAATGCAGAACACTACAAAGAATTCAGGTTCAGTTAAAATGCATGTTAACTCTGACGCTCCTGCACACAATAAATAGACAAAGAATCATATTTCATTCAGTAATACGTGATTTACACATCGAATGTCTTTTGCATATTCATTTTGTCAGCTGTAGGGGTAATGATCTTTTATACAGGGTGTTCCAAAATATATGATACTATTCTGATATCTTAAAATGTTTACAGACATCACATCATATTTAAAAACCAACAACTACTGAAACTTATAATTTTTCAAAGTTATATTGTTAGTATAATCATCTTTTTAATGGAAATATTTGGTGATTTACGCATATTTCTGTTCTGACATTTCCTCAGTTCTCGGCGACATGCTGATTGTAGTTGTTCAGGAATGTGTTGCTTGTGATTGTAAACAGTGTCCTTCAAATGTCCTCATAAAAATAAATCCAATATATGATATGGCGCATGTTGAGGACACACTCTGTCCGTTTTAAATGAGATGAACTTCTCTCAGTCACTCAAGGCACCTGTTCTGCGGGGTATGTGTGAAGGCCTCGTTTTGCCTGAGCCCATATCTCCCTTATCATTAATTTTAATGCCTGTCTATGCAGAATATACGTAGGTGTTAAAAAGAAAGATAAACTGATGTTGAATCGTTTGTGTCGACTCTATGTAAACTTCACCAACATCTGCCTCATACAGAACCATTTTAGAACGTATTGATGATCTTAGAGGATGTCTGCAGTAAATAGTTTTCTTTATGCACCGGGGGGCATAAATATACCCGCTTTAATATACAAATGAAACGTCTACCAATGCTTCCATTAATACGTTTCACATTTCGTTCTGAAAAAGTAATGTTGATATACATGTAGGCACTTTCTGCATTAATGTTGACATGCATTAAGATACCACCTGTCTTACATACCCAGGTATAGTTGCTTAAGTCGCTTAAGGTTTTACTGTATATAAAAAAGAAAGTACCTAGTTACAGTCTACTGTCAGTCCGAATGACCGCTCAGCCGATTGTACATATACTTCACTGGCCACTGAACCATTCGCCCATAGTGAGCAGAAACGGACGTTAATCAACACAAACAAACAAACAAACAATATCGAACACTGCTAAAATATAGTGCGATTACGCAGCCGCAGTACCGGCTGGTGACCCTAACAAGTACCTAACAAGTACCTATTTAAGCTCTATTGAGCTCTTTTGAGGAGAGGAGGCAAACTCGTGCAGGTGGGAGACACTGAAAAGTGTCTCTGAAATTGTTGCTGGTCCATTCAGGGTTCGACCCCGGACCCCTGGGTTATCAGCTCAATGCTCAACAACTAGACCAAGCCACCACCATAAAGCATCATCTTAACAAATTTCTTTTTGAAAAGATATGTATACTGACACCGATAGGAAGTAAAATGAATGATCTATCAATGAACCATTCTCTTGCTGTTCACGTCAATATACCTACATGTAAATACTAAACAGTGAAGACCCTGATGAGACAGCTCCTACAGTGACAGCTCCTGTAGGAGCTGTCTCATCTGGGTCCGCACTATTTACAAGTTGATTGGTCAACCAGTGCACTCCACAGCAGTGATTGAAGAGTGAAATATTTGTAGATAGTGAAGATATATGTAACTATGCAATAGGACATTGGTAAAGAAGAAGAAATGTAGTTTAAAATTCAACAAGAGAAGGATTAACCCTTTCTAAGATAGAGACGCATTTCCCGTCTTTTTAACAGAATAGACCCAGATCAGACGACTACAATTGAAACCATTTTATCAGGGTCTGCTTTGTTGGCTTCTTGAAATATATAGATCCGCAAGTACTGTTTCTGTCATGGTCAAATATCCTCTGTTTGTTCCCCATTATATTAATAAAGCTAATGAATATTCATTATTTTTTACATAAAATTTATCAGATAAAGGGTTAAATTGAGCCAGGTGTTGATATCATAAATTAGAATATTGGTCAGTTTTACTACCGTGACAGTACACATTGACGCAGTAATGCCGACATTTAAACTATAGTAATTAATAACCATTGTGTTTTTCGACATGAACATTTTTACTATGGTTAACAGATGTATGTAATTGCCCTCGGTTATCAATAGCATGCCATTGTTGTTTTGTATTGTTGTTAATTAGAGAATCATTTTCATTGGGACAAAGGGAACACATATACCTCATTGGCAGATACAATAAACGAGTGGCCAACGAGACTTTTGCGAACAGAAGCTTGCGCTCGGCAAGCTTGGTCGTTTGGTTGGCGGCAATAGACGAGTTATTCCAAGCTACTCAGCTTGGACGATGCGGGAGTTTATTTGAAGAAGCCTTTGCCAATATACAGAATAAATCCCGGAAAGGTACCTTTTATATTTCTTTTTTTCTATAATCAAATTAACAACAGACTGCATCTCATTCAGACTGCTTCAATGGGTTTCAGAGTGGACTTTTGATAGTGATGACTACAAGGATAAAATAGAAAATGAAAGTGTTTTCGTTTTCATGTAATTAAATTATATGCGTTTCATTTATCACACATTATATGTAGAGTATACGGTTAATACCTGTTTAGTTCTGATTCCAATATTACAAAATATAGTGAAACCTCGATTTCTCGAACTATTAGGGACCATACAAATTACAATGAACAGCAAATGTACGTACCTATCCAAAGAGACAAATACAGATGTAACAAACAAATAATAGCGGGAAGATGGAAGTACCGCCTTGGAACAGTCAGTGATGATTGCCACTAGAGGTTTAATCCGGTTTAGGGGCGCACAACCCCGCACCTATTCAATCCCCAACCTACCTGTAAATACTAACATACAAACAGTGTAAACAAACAACAACAACAACAACCGCGAAAATACAGTGGTATATTGCATGTAAACGAAAACATATTCAAGTGAAACAAACTGGACCCACCTGTTGCTAGTGTAATCAATGACTGAGCTGCACACATAGTAACTGTAGAAAATTAATAAAGAGTACGACAAAAACGGCTTTTTTAGAACGTCTTCATAGATTACTAAGCTGTTCCTGTCGGCGCACATGACTTTTACTACTTTTTCAATTAAGCAGCTTTTCCGTTTAAATGAGATTTTGACTGACATATTCTTTTCCAAATACATCTGCCCATTGTGTTATGCAGAGTGAGACTTTCTCACTGTTTTAAAGAAACTGAATTTCTTTTTTGCTAACACCTTAGTATTACAATTGCTAGATACACCAAATTATCATATTATTTAAAGTGTTGCTATATCCAGTGTAAATGGTGCTTGCTTAGCAACATTGATCTATATCAAATTATATCGCCTCCCTAAACCGGTTTCAACCTTCAGTGACGTGACACCTGTCACTGTCAGCTCCAGGGCCGTACTTCAATCCCTCCCCCTATACTTGTTTGTTATGTCTTCTTGCGTCTCTTTTTGTCTTTTGAAAGGCATGTCCATTTGCTGTTCATTTTAATCATGGTGCTGTTCGAATGACTGTGTGTTTTGTGTGCGGTGTTTCCTGCATGACTCGTACATTATTAGTTATACAGTTCCTTCCCAGGGTACATAACGATTTATTCCCGGCTGAGGAAAATCATGTTGCCCGATCCTAACAGCTCGAGTTACGTGATTTTACCAGCCGGGAATAAATCGTCATGTACCCTGGGAAAGAACTGTATAACGAATGTATTATACTGCAAAGTTTTACGGCTTGGATAATGTATATAAATCTATTTTGGCATGCTGAATCACTAAATACGCTAATTCCTCTTAAAGCACCCAAATACATTATTTCTGCCCGAAAGTATCCGAAGTGGTGTGCATTGTATTTCATCGGCGTTCGTGTTATAATAGATGCCTGAACGATATAATAATTCATCTAAAAACTGTTTTATTGATCATTTCAAACAATAATTGTTTTTAATTAATTTCTGCATTTTTTGTTTACGTATCAAAAGCTGTCTATTATTGTTATATCTTATGGCGTGAACGTCAACGTTAGTATTCCGCGACCTCAGTGACGTCACGTCGTAGACCCGTTACGCCGACGTCACATCGGTTGTATATATGTTTATACTTTGAAATTCAGTCTTTATTAAAGTATTGCACTAGTAGGTCGTATTTATATTTGCTGTCATAACAATTATGAATTTGTTACTGTTTAGCCGAGTCAAGAAGTCGGTCCTTTTGTTTCTGACCACAAGGGTCTGGAACGCTTCATGGGGGTCTACATGTACTACATAATAACAAGGGTTCCAGCTAGCAGAACGGATATTCGTGTACCACAAGAACAAATATGAATGCAACTCTTGCACTTTTAATGATAATTTCCTAATTCTTTCGGCTATTGAAAACCAATACATTTTACTATCAAATAAATATAATCTTCTAACTTATGCACAAATATCAATCTAACAATGATTTTTTCTCAAAATTTCACATGTTTTCTGGTCATTCACAAACGTTCGTTCACCCCGGTCTCACTATATCACAGCAATAACCTGGCGATTTGCAGTTCAAAAGAGGGCGTGGTTCAATAAAACAACCAAATTCTATCACTAATCTGCATTTGTTCTGTCCTCTAAATACGTAAGCAACTAGCAACAGCGGCTTTTCCGTCTGTCGATATGTTTCTATTTCGGATGCTGCCATTTTGCAAAACGAATATGAATGGAGCCATTTCATCGGACGAGAGAAGGGAAATCTGTGACGTCACGTACAATAGCTCCTTCCTCGACGATTTGAAGCTAACTGACAAAACTTGCTTGTTTTACATCGTTCTCTTAATGCTAATGCTGGCAACTAAAAAGATGGAGATCGGTGATAGAACCGTGTCGTTTTATCAAATCACGGCATGTTTTGAACTGCATACGGTCAGGTTATGGCTATGATAGAATGAGACCGGGGTTAACGAACGTTTGTCAATGGCCCAGAAACCACGTACATCTTTAAGAAAATCATTGCTGGATTTATAATAATGTATTTGATACCGTCTGAAGAATATACCTACTTGGTAGTAAAATATCTTTACTTTCAGTAGCCGAAAGAATTACGAAATTATTATATAAAATGTAAGAGTTACAGACGTGTTTGTACATGAGGTACATGGGTGTCCGTTCTGTCAGTTAGAACCCTTTTTGTATAGCATAATTATATAGACTGTCATGAAGCGGTACAGACCTTTGTGTTTCTGACCATAAATATGTTGGGCCTGCCATGGGAATTTTCTATGTACCCTGTCAGCTCACAGGGTACATGGACGCATGTACACGGCTGGTTAACCAATCAGAAGTGAAGATTTTACTTTGCTTTATAATAATTACTTCATCTATCAAGCAATACAGCGTATGCATGTATATGCCCAAAAGTTCAAACTTGTTTCGCATTGAAAGATCAAACCATGATAATTGGATAGATCTGGGCTCATGCTTATAAAACTTTTAGTTGAGTCTGAGCTCGTTCTCAAGATTTTGATTGGTCAGATTTGAGCCAAAGGCCAGATTTGAGCCTTTGGCTCAAATTTGAACAAATCAAAAGTTTGAGAACTCAAATCTGACCAATCAAAAGCTTGAGAACTCATTCATTCAAACATTTGCTACTCGTTACCACATTTGAGAAAAAACGAAAATGGCCTCAAAAACCCATGGTTGAAAAAAGGAACAAAACAATTCGAAATTGCTGGTACAGGTTTAAGAATGCTTTTACAAAATAATTCTACCAAGTCCTTGGTGCATTGGGATATTCTGGTAGTAAAACTATGTTAAAAATGAATCATATTTGTACAAAGTCACTTAGTTATGATACCTTCCTGGTCAGTGAAGTTTAAAAGCAAAACACAATATGTTTGTATAGTGACTGAATACTGTAGAAGATGGATGTAGAGTTTACTTGTGACTATAATGATGATATCGATTAAGTTGTGTACAGAAAACGAGACAGAAGGAGTGGTAAACGAACTTTGTGACAACACGGTCGTGGATAGAACACTTGGAAACTATTGTATCTATTCTCATTGTGTACGTTGTGTACGTTGTTGTTTTTCTTTTTCTAAAGAAAGCGACGGATATAGTGTGGTAATATTTTGTTTGTTTGAATCGTTTCAGATGCTTTTAAAATTTTAGAGCTTCTTGTGTTCCTGTTCGGGCGACTGTTTGTTCTGTATGTGGTGTTTCCTGCATGACTCATTTTTGTACTTCTACGTTCAGCTCTTTCTGAGCATGTATTTACATTGTATGCATACATTTTTTTCTTCGATTATTATTTTTTATTCGCTTGCAACGTAGGTGAAAATTGTGTACGTATTACGTATTATTTACTCGTTCAGTTCACTACT
This sequence comes from Azorinus chamasolen, assembly GCA_963576725.1. Classification (NCBI taxonomy): domain Eukaryota; kingdom Metazoa; phylum Mollusca; class Bivalvia; order Cardiida; family Solecurtidae; genus Azorinus; species Azorinus chamasolen. Next base: position 9,603,955 of record OY755245.1, read on the forward strand.
GTCATGTCCTTTGTATTGTGACTATTTTAGCTCAACTTGCTCGAATAGCTATTAGGATCACCATACGTCAGTAGTCGTCCGTCTTCAACGGTGTCAACAACTTCTACTCAAAATGTATTTACCAATAAAAGGTTGCCTTTCAGAGGTCATCCGTGCAGAATTATAGGTGTCACAACAACCAAGTAAAACAATGAAATAAATTTTCAGTAGAATTGCATAGAAATGTGGCGTGTAAGCCATGTTATTAGATGTCTTCAGATGCTATTAGAATATTTAAAAATATGACTGCCGTTGATGTGGCCAGGTTTTGCCTGATATGATTATTATTTATATATAGAGGTCCTGATCTAAACGTCCTCTATCAAGTTTGTTTATACATGTATTATGCAAATGGGGAGAATATTGGTCCAGTGCGTACAAACTATATACATATATAGTGAAACCTTTGCTGTGGGGAAAGTCTGACGGGGATACCTTTATTTACACTATCTGTTAAGCCAGGGTGACTTTGAGATAAGTGTGAGGTTAGGACGTCCGTGAACCGGTTAAACCCGAAGTGGTGTTTTTGCCACTGACCGTTCTAAGGAGGTACACTCTTGGTCACCCTTGCTTTTGTGTTTTTTTTTGGTGTATTTGTGCTTGTGTGTTTGTTTGTGTTTGTTATTTTCGTCTCGTATGTTTGTGTGCGTGTGTGATTGTGTGTGTCGCTTGCTTTTTGTCGGTGTATTCGTGGTGGGTGCGTTTTGTGTGTGTATTTGTTTTCCTGCTTGACTTTACTCCTTCTTAATTTACGGCGGCAATCGCTGAATACCAGCTTAACCAAGTTTCGCGGACACTGTCGCTATAACGAGGACTGACCGTATATACTCTTATACACACAATCGAGAGCATGAGTGTTTGTCTCAGTAGAGCGATACAGGGTCATCATGAACAATGCAATTAATAATGTTTATAACAGTTGTTAACTTGTTACACTTTTAAATAAAACTAAAGTCGTTAATATCGTGTTACTATATTTGTCCTACATACATATTTTACCTAAGAATAAATTGTATTCATGTTCTTATACATGAAATCAATATATTTCGCAATTAAATGTTAACTCGTTATTTATCAGGGCAATTATATACCTTCAGATTACACACTTATAATCAATAATTACAGTAATAAAGCTGTTATTCGTTTTATGGTCAAGTAAAATATGTGACAGCTGGTTTATAAGATAAGACAATTAGAACTGATAAACAGACCAACTTAATATTTTCAGTATTTTATATGGGACATGCATGAATATATATAAGAAATACAATAATGCTGTCGTCTGTTGAAAAAGAAATGATTATTTTGAGTCTAGTGATGATACATCTTGCACTTAACTCTTTGGGTAAACATTAATGTCTATTAAGTAAGCAAAGGGTCGGTTTCTGTAGGGACATGTTGCGTGTTCTGTTCCAAACAGCTACATTCCAAATTAAATTAAAGTAGCAGTTTCTCTATTTAATGCTCGACATTGTCCGGAAGGTACAACGACGTATGATTGTCCGGTCCGTTGTCAGTTTACAATGTGACTCAGTATGTGATCGAGTCTGGTCCTACGATAGGTAAATCTATGGTGTTACATGTACGTATGGCTGTTAGGTATTTAACCTTTTCCTCCATAAGCTATTTTAGATCCAACATCTTCGAATGAATCTACCCAAAAGGTGCATTTACTAGAGAAAAAGGAACATTTTAGAATTGTGTAGTATTGAAACCATTGTGATAAATAGAGCATTTGCTCCTATGGAGCAAATGCTCTATTTATCACAATGGTTTCAAGAAGTGACTATTACAGAAGAGTAGAAAGTCGTATTTGTGGAGGAAAGGGTTAACGATCTGCGGATATCTCGACTATAGAAATACAGTCTCTTCCGGGAAAGAAATGTGTCCTGGTGACAACAGTTGTCATTGGTTGATATAGCAAACAGTGCAGACCCTGGTCAAATTGGTCTTTCAGGAATCCTCTGTTCTAGATATAAACTATGTGTCTATATATCATGAAAGACACCACGTGTGTTTGTTGATTAACATACATGTATACTGTAATTAAATATGAGTAGCATCAGCTGACATTATATTGACCAATTTGCGCCCAGTGGATTCTTCCATGCTTACATATTGGATTAATCCATTTTTTTTTATCTGAGACATGCCTGGTCTAAATGATCAGTTTGGTTTTGTTTTATATTGAAATTCATATCAGCAAACAGTGTAGACTCTGATCTGACGCCGCATTATGCACCGTTTGATCAGAATCTAAACTGTTTGTATATTTCCCATATATGAGATCGTGGGCACAAATGGGTTAAAACTGAAAACCCGGGAACACCAGTGCGTATACGGACAGGCGTAGACCAAGAGTGTGGGGGAGTTTTAACGATCCAAATAGATGCATGAAGCCAATTATATTTGTTTCCACAGAAAATTGTTTTCTTTCATCAAATTACTATAGTACATGCATTTCGTCACGGCACTTTTTCTGTTGATTGGTGAGTTACTGCTAGTGAAATGAGTATTTCCAAATGCATTGACCTATTAGCCCACAGTACATGTACGTAAGGTCAGACGTCAGCTTAAGGTCAGTCAAAAGTGAAAACTGAACGATGATTACAGCTACATTAATGTCAAACGTATCTCATGCAACGTGATAATGTCGAATACATTGACTGATGGAACAACTCAAATCATCACTATATATGAACACGAATCAAAAATAACATGATAATCAACAACGAAGCACTATACTAAACATCTTTTCCACTGACATACTAAATTAAGTAAGACAGTTCTGCACCAGGTTATTCAATTATACAGGGTGGCCCGAATAAACCATTTTTCAAACATATTTTGGTGATTAGAGACTGACAATAATAATTTAATCTTTCACGCCATAAATACGCATTTCTATGCATTTGCAAACAGAATAGATCCAGATGAATAGATCCAGATGAGACGGCTCTAGTGTGAGCCCTCTGAGCATGGTCTGCTCTGCTGTGCTTATGATATAAGATAGATATGATTCTACAGTTTTTACCTTGACCAAAGTTCCCATTTCCATATGCAAGTAAGCCATTAGTGTAATTAATATCCATGATGTTATTATTTCTTACATGAATATTCATAGAGTAAAGGGTAAAAGCACTCGCGGCAATTGCTTTGGATTTGAGTAGGCAAATGTAGTATCATGGAAAACTATTCTTTGATCTTTCACTGAGTTATAAACCTGTCAAGTATTCTATTAATCTAATCTAGTATCCAACCGTTAAACATATCAGTCACCCTGTTATTACACCACTAAAGAGGGTTTCCTTTCATAAACAACCGCCATTGATCAGTATGTAAAGGATTTCGCCGAGAAAGGTGTATGAAATGCCTGAACTTGGTGTGAAATATTTGTACTATTGCCGATTTTAACGTAGATATCTTCTAATGATTAAACCATTAGAGATACCAATATTGATAAAAGCACGTGGCATGATAAATGTCTGAATAGTAATACGGTCTCGTCCAACCCACCACATCTACCGTGTTCCAATGCGTAGCTTTGACTGGTTGGAAATGCTGACATGAACCCTAAACATTCATTCACAAGCTGCTTCAGGCCGTATGAGATACTGGCTTGCAATACGAAATACGACCGGCGCAGACTGAATTTAGTGTTGACACACCATCTGTACCAGACTGTCGGTAGCACTGCCTTTGTCCAACGCCTCTTCCAAACACGTAAAACAATCGTCCGGAAGTTGAAATGAAAGGCTATCACAATTGAACAGTACATAGTAAGTTATCTATTTATTCATAGATTCTGAAAGTGGAACATATTGGCTAACGAGTTAAACTGAAATGAAAGGTCGGAAATGTTACATCATGACACTCTGGCATTTGTATTTGAAATAGAATGGTATAAAACGCAACCAGACATTTTTATCACACGGAACGTATAGAATTTATATTAATGTTAAGCGTGTTTCTGCATTCGTGTTGTAATATAACTGAATGTAAATTCAATTCCGTTTTAGGCAATCATTTCTGTACTATACAGCGAACATTACACACAATCACATTATCATAATTATGGCATTACAGCTATCCGATATACTACATAAAACGTCAGATTGAATGACCAATTCATCCGAATACCATCAAGACATGACAATCAGTTCTAAAACAGTCAGTTTATTGTTCTTTACACGATTCGACACAAATTTCAGGAACGAGAAAGTTATGGAAGACAACCACATATTGGATTTTTCTTAACCCATTCAGTTCGGGAAACGAGTTTCTAATGTCCTTTTTCAAAACGTGTAGACCCCGATGAGAGGGTTCCCGAAAGAAGCTGTTTGAATTTTGGAATAGTTCATTAGAAAATTCCGTGTGGAAATAGTTGACCATGCTTATCGAAATAGGATAGTTGTTCATCGCTTCTAAGTTTAAAGTTAGTGGAATAATATACTTTGCGGTGATCAATAAGTTTCACGTTCAGTTTTCGGATGAAAGATTTAAAAGAGTGAAGGTGGGGACGTCTATAATGTGCATGATTTGAAGGATGTATGACATGAGGAGCGACTCAGTTAACCAGTACAATCTACAAACAATGGACTTGAAACATGAAAACAAAATGGGACAGCTGTGCAAAGACATGGACTCCATGTTCGATACTGACAGGTTCTATATTTCTTTCTTAGTGAACCTCCAGCCCCTGACGTTGTAGAACGGTTTGCTGGAGTCTGAGGCTCAGGCTCAGAAGCGTTCTAACGTCGGATCCAGTATAGTTTAATGTGACACTCAGATGATCTTTACCGTTATGTGAATATTTGCAAAACATATTTACACAAAGTCATGTTTCTTGTAAATACTGTTTTAAAAAAATGTTTATATTTCTGAATATCGATTTACTTTCATGTAGTTTTGTTTTTGCATTTTCTTCATTGATTTGGTATTATAATTCATATTTTGCTGTAAAAATCTTATTTGTACTATCTTTTAATTTTGATTTGGTCTTGATTGACAGAGTGGATCCTGCTGATACGCCGAATTACTCGTCGTCTCATCTGGATAAATATTTTTTTGTAAATGCCACTGAAGTCGTTCTGAGGTAGAAAAGAGCTAAACAGTTTAGTATCAACATCGTCTATCAACAACACCGGAAATAGCTACCAGGCGAAGTGAAAGCTAACTGATGACGGACACACCGACAGGTTATCAATTCGATATAGTTATGGTTATAAGATATAACATGTCTAGCATCGCAATGTTTACAATTAATAGTAGAAAGACCAACCAATGATTAAATTCACATATGTAAATCATTTTGGGTGCATTATTATCGGATTGGTACAACCGAAATAGCAGCGAAGAAGTCAAAAAGGTATTCGCAATTACTTGGCTAATCCTTTGACACACGAGTTTACACAATCCTTGTCATCATACAAAACATACACTCTTGTGCCAGCGATGATTGCAGAATAAGATCGAAATTGGCTTTTATAAAATAAAAACGAGGTATGTGTACGGCGAATAGGTTAATTTGTTATGAAGACTTACGACGAATAGGTTCCAATGTGTACGGCGTATAGTAATATATTTACTGTTATGAAGACTGTTCGGCAAATAGTTTGCTTGGTGTGAACATGTCATTGGTCTAGGAATAAAATGTAGGTTGTGCAATAGAAACTGACTCAGCAGGAAAAGAACAATTGTTAGAACGAACAATTGGTAGAGTATCCAGATCTACTATTGCGCTACTTTCGGTTTTGACTTACATAATTAATTGCCCCTAAATACTCTCCGTCATTACGGTACTGCTACGTTTTGCTGAACAAATAAAAGATTATACATTGTATGGCTATGGATTTAGAGAAGTTGTATAGAACAATAAGTTATTATGCCATACGAAAGTAGTTCAGGGAAGTAATATGCTTCTTTTTAGTGCAATAACAATAAACAAATATCATGGTGAAACTGTAAGGATAAATATTTATGCATGAATACTGCCCTTGTTTGGGACCTTACAAACTGAATTTCCTCTCAGTGAAGAAGTGCGCTTGCAGTTGATCAACTATTTCAACGTCAGCCGCGAAGACTACAAGCCAACTTCTAAATTTAGATATGATGTAGTGAGTGAATTTCTAGGTCTGAACATTTTAGTTTTAATTACTGTTACATCCGGGCATTTTCGAAATTCGGATACCACAAGATATATGTATGAATATGTATGAATAACGAATTACTTTATTAATCACTTTGTACTTGAAAAGACTGGTGTTCGGTCTGAACAGGAATATAAATTCTGCAATATAAATTACCATGAGAGATTGCCCTGTGTTAACAATTATTTGAAAACATGTGCCAATATTTGATACCCCCGTAAATTACATGTGTACAGAAGATTTATAGACCAAATTCTAGTTGTTTATCAATACAAAAACCTCAATTTAAAAAAATACGTTACTAACATTTGGCTAATATACATAATGTCATTATTCTTGCATAAATATTTAACAGGTAAAGGGTCAATAATTCTCATTAAACCTCTTTAGTTGAAAAGGGGTAAATAAACTATGAAAAATAACTGTACATACAAACTCTCCTAAGCGGCTATTCGCCGATTGAACATAGGAGTCTTAAATACAGGTGGTTACTTAATACAAGGCAAAAGTAATGCAGAATGACCTCATTGTATTAGGCTACCACCTGTCTTAGTGACCCATAATTATACCTTTTTTATTGGAAATTAAGACATGTTCTATTATATTCTTTGCCAGAAACAAATTTCAAACCTTTTCTATATAGAAACACACATTTAAACCTTTACAAACACAGTATAATCAGATTCATTTGTCTGCTTTATTTGCTACCGGAAGGCTGTTATAAAGCAGGACGCGTGTTCATAACAAATCACAAGGAATACACTTAAGAATAGAATTTCGATTTGAATGTGCACATTGATCAAATCTAAAGTAATATTCTTAAATATTCAAGTAGCATATTAACGTAATATAACTTACAGGGCTTTGTTCCTACGCTGTCTTTTACAATACTATCCTGTTTAAGGTAGTTCGCGCTGTTGCTCGGCAAAAATCGAAATTTAGCCAATTAACATTTTATTTGGTCCAGGTATACAGAAAGTTACCGCCGACACGACTGTGACGTTTATTTTAAATTTGACGTCGGTTGCTTAGCAATAGATGACGTCAAAAGCGCCCTCTGGTGTCATCTAAGCAATTCACATGTGTTTGCGTATTTCTTTATTTATTTACAAATGCCGTTGTGTATTTCAATGATTCGAAAACTGTTTTGAAGAAGACGAATAGTTCTTCAACATGATATGCAATATATGTTTTACAAGCGTAACACTTTTGTTAAGTCGGGAGTTGAAAGTTGCAAAACCCATTTTACCGCAGTCTGAAATTTAATTTTTTTTCGCCATTTTCGGGGAATTCCAAAACTACTAGATGGTGAAAGTTTATAAATAAATTATATGTCATACTCTGTTCATTTCTTAACAGGAACAAGTAAAAAAATCAATACCTGTTCGAGTTCATTTTTTCGGTACGAGTGATTTTGCTAGGTTATCTCGTCATCATACTCGACGTCAAGGCGACGTTAAAATATATATATAAAACTGTTCCAGATCTTATTTATATTATATATGCTCATTGCTCTTCTTATTACACTATTTATTCATGGAAATATCAGTATGACATGAAATCGTAGTTTTAATATTCCTGAAAACTAATTGTCTTTCATCAGAAAAATACTTTTTTCTTCTATTAATAACAAATAGAGCAAACCCATATCAGACACTTCATGCATTTGTTTCTAAAACTGCAAAAGCTATTCGCCGTACACTAAAATCACCAGAAATGCTATTCGCCATACACCATAACTATTCGTCGTACACACAAAAAATGATTGTTGTAAGTAAATTGGACAGTCATTCACATTGTTTTTAACGAATCCTCATATCACTACACCATTGATCATGCATTACATTTGTAGGCATTTATGTCGATACCAGTACCGTATGTAATACACTGAGTCGATACGAACTTTTTACATTGAATCCCAAGGTACATATTTTGTTAGAAAATGTATATCTGAGATTAATTTGATTTATCAACGAAGCTTCAATGCCAGTTTATGTATTTTCCTCATAAACTGGGCAAATGACAATGAGTCCCCTCTTACGGGGTTTATATATATCAACTCATTCGTTTGCTAGAGCTTGTTCATCTGTTGACGATTTTTACAATCGAAATATTAAACTGAAAGCTGCTTCAGCAAGGATATAGATACCATAAACTAGGAAAAGCTTTCTCTTATTTTTTTATCGAAATCTCTTACTTATTGGCAAGTACAAATTTAATCTCAAGGCGACACAGTATTTCACATGCTGGATTTTATGTCATTTACAAATGTCGTAGGGTGATTGTGTATGAAATAATATATAATTTTGGTGATATGTTGTTTGATTTATCCTCTGATATAAATAAGTAATATTCTAAGGAAAAGTTAAAGTGTATTCATATATTTCATGGGAAGTAATTCTAACTAACTGTATGACTAACATTTCCCGCGTTTGCACGTGCACCTTCACTCGTACGATAGCATTCAGAGAAGACAGACGCCATTTTCTGGCATTATCTTAAAATATATATTTATTGTATATTCAGGTAAATACATTTCCATAGTTCATTCGCATTATAATCATTATCATTATCGTCTGATGATCATATTATTACAACTTGTACGTTAATGTTTGTATAGCTGAGATAATTTTGTAGCTCTAGTTATCTAGTTTACAGTTTGTGTAAACTCTTATCAGGTCTCATATTTTTGTTTGTTTATTTTATTGGTAATGTTTTATTGTCTATCTGGAAAGAGATCAAATTCAAGAAATGTCCTCGGATCTGTTATTTGTCAGTAGCTGACAGGTGTTTCCATCGACAAGTATAAACAATGCTTCCAGAATGCTTCCACAAGTGGATTAACCCATTCAACAACTGTTTTCAATCAGATGGGGATTAATCTGAATTGCAGAGCAAGGGAAAATTTTAAGAACAGAACCAGTGGCCTTATATTTGGAATAATCCTCGTATGTGATATGATCTACTTGTGAGTCCTTTGAAAATTGACCAATGGAAGTGACACATACTCTTAAAGTAGGTCTTGGCATAGACGTTTCAAAAGTCAGGTTTAAGATCTAGATCTGGTGCCGCACGTTGATAGTGTACCATCAAGAGGACGTCTCGTATGAATACCATTAGAGTTTGACTTAAAGCCATTATATAATATCAAATGTACAGGGACACTTTTCTGAGTCTGAATAAGCTGTAATTTCTACAGTTTGACATGAACTTTGTCAGTACATGTAGGTAGTGGCGACTCAAAGTGATCTGAAACAGATGAGTCTTCTCGGGCAGATTATCTTATCAGGTTTTGTTACAGAGTTTTCAGTTTTTGTTAAGGAATTTGTTTCAGCCATTACTGTGTCATTATATAACAAGCTTCAAGAGATTACAATGTTTACAATACGTACTGTTACTGTAACGGTTATAACCTTAACATTTTAAAGCGAATATGTGTTACTAGACAATGACCCAGCTTGCGATAAGGTAGTGGTTAAACTTTTTTTAACTGACAGGCCTTCATGAAATAACTGCAATAAAGCACGAAATTCCTGAGATCTGCCTGGCATGTGTAGTCACGGCTTAACCGAATGCTACTAGTTGAAAAGGCTAAGTCACCATATATAAATTACTGTGTTAGATTTTAAAACAAATGAAGCGACAACAAAAACATCATGAAATCAAACTTTCAATTTTACGACTAAACAGCAAAAAACTCATGTAAACGACTATTGCGTCGACAGCATTAATCATAATACGGCAATTTGTCTATTTATACTCACCTTCTACAAAATACAGGCAGTGAGAAACATAAAATATGACTTTTTACAGTACACATATAGACAGTGTACATTTATGTTCACTCCATCGAAACACAACTTAACCCTTCGCTTGCTATTCACGTCAATATACGTACCTGTAAATAGTGAAGACCCAGATGAGACAGCTCCTGCAGGAGCTGTCTCATCAGGGTCTGTACTATTTACAAGTTGATTGTGCAACCAGTGCACTCCACAGCAGTGATTGCAGAGCGAAATACTTGTACACAATGAAGATATATGTAATTATACAACATGGCATGGGTAAAGAAGGAGACATGTATTTTAAAATTCAGCAAGAGAAGGGTTAAAATAGAAGAGCTGGTACTCTCAAGTTCTCTAATCACTGAATCATAGTTTTCCTTTCGCAATGTAAACTGTTTTGTCATAATATCAGTACAATACATACATAGACAACCATAGATCATTAGAAAAGGACAAAACGAGAAATAGTTGACGAGCGAAATAGAAATAGCGAGCGTGTGTTGCATTGGCATGTGCTATTAAAATATATTATCCACAACAGTTATAGTCATATTATCATTTATGAATTTAAGTGTTTTCCGTTTAGTTTTTCTGAATATTGTTCACACTGTATGACTGTTTACTATTTAAAGGACAGTACATAATAATGGGTTAATAGTTAGCTAACAGCTATGCAGAGAAAGCAATCCTTTCTTAGTGGAATTGTCAATTATATATAGTATGCAGCAAGTATAACAATTTAACTCATTTTAACCTATATTTCTTAATGAATCTAAGCATGGTTTAAACCCCAGGGGGTCATTTTACCACTGACCGTTCCAATGTAGTACTCCTGTCTTCACCATATTTTTGTGTTTGTATCGTGTATCTTTCGTACTTTTGTACATTTCGTATATGTGTGGTATGTGTGTATGAGTGCTTTTCAATTTATGTGACTTGGTGTTTATTGAGTTCTTTATGCTGAACACCCCTGGCGCTACATTATCTTATTAGCGACGTCATACGTTATAACGTCTTCTGTGCTCTTCGTTTGCTGTGAATCGGTTTTCGTATCTCCCTTATATTCTACATCCTTTGGTACTACGTGACATGTTTAGTGTTGAGGTGCCTTAAATGATGTTTGCGTGGTATAGGTTAGGAACATTTTTTGTATTATCGTCGGAAAATATTTATTTACCTAGAAAAACTTCCGCGACCCTGATCTGAGGGCCCTACTGTGACCTGGTAGAATAAGTACATGCGTCAGTTATTTACTTTGTAGTCGTAAAATTGTGAGTTTGATTTCATGATGTTTTTGTTGTTGCTTCATTCTTAGCCCGTCTGTTTCGAAGTTGTCGTCGCCGTCGTCGTTGTCGTCGTCGTCGTCGTCGTCTGAAATCTTAACATTGACCATAACTTCTTCATTTTTTTCATTTACAACCTTCATGTTTGGTATGCATGTTCATCTTGACAATGCCGCAAGACGAGCGTTCGCACCCGCTTGCGGTGCTTTTGTTTAAAATCTAACACAACAATTTATATATGGTGACTTAACCTTTCCAATTAGTAGCATTCGGTTAAGCCGTTACTACACATTACAGGCAGAGGTCAGGAATGTCATGCTTTATTGGAGTTATTTCATGAAGGCGTGTAGGTTAAGGGGCCGTCACACGTTCTGGTCAACGTTCTCTGAACATTTCAATCGTTCAATGTTTGAGCGTTCTAGAATGCGGATGACACATCTGGCGTGTGAATAACGTGTGCCTAACGCATGACGTATGTGTGTCTAACGTACGAGATTCGTGTAACAGCGACCAAGTAAGATACCCATCTAAACCATTAGCGTGTGCTAACGTGAAACTGGCGTGCAACGAACGATTTTTCAACGTTAGACGAGCGTGTTGAGCGTTAGACTAACGTGTGAATAACGACAGAATAGCGTTTTGACGTTCGCTTGACTTTAGTCACACGCTGCGCGCAAGGGGGCCGTTCAGTGGTCGTTGACAGAGCGCCAGTGAGTCATTCACTGCAAAGCAAACGATTAATAACAACCAAGTAACGCTAAATTAACGACTGACCAACATATCCGAACGCTAGCAACGCTCATCGTTAACGTTCTTAAACGAGCTTAAGCGTTTAAAATTAAACGTGAAGAACACTGGTCTCATTGAGAACTTTTGTGCATGTTCAAAACTATTTTCCGGACCAGCGTTCTCCGCCGATTTCCGGCGCACACCGACGTTCACTAGCGTTCACACAACGCTCTTCTGGCGCTATCCCAGCGACCATCGGCGACTAATAACGTTTCCTCAAAAGTCATAGAACGCTGACCAGAACGTTATGGTGTGACGGGTCCATTACAAGAAGTTTAACCACTATCTTATCTCAAGCTTATCTTATCTCAAGCTGGGTCATTGTCTAGTAACAAATATTCGCTTTTAACTGATAAGGATATAACCGTTACAATAACAGTACTTTGTGATGTAAACTACAGTGCAGCGTTGTGTGTGTCCAAATCTTCTGATATTTTCACTGCATTTGTTTGAAACTCAATCATGTCAACATCGATATTCTAGTTATAACTACGATTGGCAGCATAATGCCACGTTATTATCACGAAACATAAGTGCACACCTTGACAAAGTTAACAATCCACGTTATGACATATTTCTACTTTCTTTTATATACCATTTAGATGTTTTGGCTTCTACGGATGTATCGTTACCTAATTCCTTGTGCCATCATCGCCGGAATTGTCCAGCTGGTGTATATCTCTAGATACATCTCTTCAGAGCATGATCTCAAAATAGAAGCAGCAGAAGGTAACGATATAATGTATTATCGTCGCATGCCCTATTTAGATTCTTATCGTTTAAGATTTTTTCTGGAAAGAATAATTATAGCTCTTCGTTGACTGTTTAAGATTCGGTACTTCCCTTCGCGATTCTCCTCAGTGCTTCATAAGTAAATGAAATAAGTATAAACAGATGTTTAGATATGCTACCGTAGCAATGAAACTCTTTCTCAACCCTAAACGTATATCTTTGTTGTTAAGATTACAGAATGAATGGAAAATTCATCAACCACATGCAAGGATATTCATAAGTTTAACGAATATAAAAATCAAAACTTTTTGATTAACATTGTATTCAGAAATTGTCCATAAATATACGCTGTAAGTCATATTTAATTAATTGTTAAAATATTTCATTATTAGAGCTGACTTATTAGATTCATCTACAGCAAAATCTCGATTATTCGATTTTTTTGTAAAGAAGAGTTAATACCATTTTAGGTAGGTGGCTGCTTAATGCATGGTGAAATACTTCCAACATGCATTAATTTGTTTATGTGTGTTGATTAATGCCGTTTCTGCTTAATATGGGCTAATTGGCCGCCCCAGAGAGAGGGGAGAGGATGCCCTACTCTTATTATCGACAGTTTCTCTGGTTCTTTTTGATACCAAGTGAAAAGCACTGACACTTTGGACCTCGGTTCATAGTCTCGTCCGAAGGACTTGGTCCGGCGGGGATCGAACCCGTGACCCATGCATTTAGCTGCCACCTGTCTGAAAGATCGATCATGATACGTATGTTAGTGTTCGAAAGCTTACTCTACATTCCAAGAACACATCTTACATAACAGTAACTGTAATGATTAAATGCAAAGCTAACTAGGAGGTTTTAAAAATACAAGCAAATTATTTCCTGCCAGAACGTGTTCTTGTTGTTGGTCTATTTGTTCATGTTTGGTTTCAAATATGTATATGCCCATAACAGTTGATAGCTTGCCAGCACAGCAGTACACCACGAACCAGTTAACCCTTCGCTTGCTATTCACGTCAATATACGTACCTGTAAATAGTGAAGACCCAGATGAGACAGCTCCTGCAGGAGCTGTCTCATCAGGGTCTGCACTATTTACAAATTGATTGTGCAACCAGTGCACTCCGCAGCAGTGATTGCACAGCGAAATACTTGTACACAGTGAAGATATATGTAATTATACAACAGGGCATGGGTAAAGAAGGCGAAATGTATTTTAAAATTCAGCAAGCGAAGGGTTAAAACGTGAACTGCGGTGGACTGTTACTCAGTATACTTTTGTTCCATAATTGGTGTCGTGATGTTGGCTACTTATCTAGAAATCTAAATTTACACAGTGACAAGACTGATATAATGACATATCTTGTTAAACCTGTGCCAGAATAAGAAAGACGTATGATATTATACTCTTGCACTTATTCTTATATTTAAGGTTTCTGATTAATAACCATAGAATAATTAAACGGAAACATCGAGGTCATACAAGATTGATCAATTGTTGCTAGTTTTCCACACATATAATTGGGGTTAGTGTTTCTGGTTCAACCGGGATGATAGTAGTAAATTCTTCCAAAATTATATAGTAATTATATGATAAAAATGCTGTCAGTGATGGAAATATACGCTCTTTTAGATAACCAATGATCAGTTGAAAACAATATTATCAGCTTTTGTCAGATATATTCATGGTGTTATTAAATTTGAAGATTTAAGATTAACCACTAGAAATGGCTGTAGCATTATTGAATATTGCATATTGTCCAACACATTCATATGCAAATTGCTTTGGAGTTGTAGTGCATGATAGCGATTACGGTAATAGGTGGCGGTGGTCTAGTGGTAACGCGCTTGACTATCAGTCCGGAGGTCCGGGGTTCAAATCCCGGTCCCACCCGGAAATTTCAGAGACGCTTTTCCGTGTCTCCCACCCGCACATCCTCTCCACCCAGGGGTTAAAATGGGTACCTGTGAGGGTCACTCGCCGGTACTGCGGCTGCATGATTGCGCCATATGTTAGCAGTGCTCAATATTGTAGGCCAATGATTCAATGACCAGGGGAGTAAATGTACAGTCGGCTGAGCGGTCATTCGGACTGAAAGTAGACTTTAACTAGGTACTTTTTTTAATATGCAAAATGCATTAATATAGTAATTGATTGCAAGGAGAATTTTGAACAATATATAATACATTTGCTAAGCAACATGCATGATGATACACAATGATCACATTGATTTCAAATAGTGACATTGTATATACTAACAGTTTTAAACAGGCGCATACTATTTATAGAAATAAAAATTATCCAGACATAAAGTGTAACCCTTTCAGCATGGGAAACGAGTAACTGGGGTCCTTTCCAAACAGTGTAGACCCAGATGAGAGGGCTCATATAAGAGCCCTCTCATCAGGGTCTGCACTGTTTGTCTGTTACACTTTTCGTTAAAAGTGTCCCTAATTTTAACCGTAGGCTTGACCTATTTGCATTTCTGAATGGTCAATTTGATTTGACAAATCAAGTTTATCCCTTTCGGTGTGGCAAACGATTAACTAGTGCCATTTTCAAACAGTGTAGACCAAGATGAGAGAGCTCCTAGAGGAATCATCTAACCAATCTAATCACGTATCTTTTTTAATGTTTCTGACACCGAAAGTTAACATTGTACGCCATAAACACGCCTTTACGTCTTTGCAAACAGAATTAAACCAGATCAGACGACTCTTTTAGGCTTGTGAGATAATGGATATGATTCTACAGTTTCTGCCATGGCCAAAGGTTCATGTACTATTATAATAATTGATCTAATTAATATTCATGATGTCATTATTTTGCATGAACATTCATGGAGTGGATGGTTAAAGAGTGATCATTATAACCCTATACCTCATGAATATTTAGTTAGAAATAATCACTGTGTGAATATTAATTAGCAGAATGTTTATAATAGCAAGATCGCAGAAACTGTAGAACTATATCTGTATTATTCTGTAAGCAAACAATAGACTGATCCGACAACTCCTTCAGGGGCCTTCTTACCAGGGTCTACCGTGTTTGCAAAGACGTGTACAGGCTTATATATGAAGTAAATGTTTATATGAACTGAATTTATTTGACTGAGCGACATAAATCCAATATTATTATCTTGTTATCCCCCGCCTAGATATATCTCCCGCGGATATATATATAATTTTGGCGCTGTGCGTTTGTCTGTCCGTTCGTTCCGGAGTCATATCTCAGAAATGGTTTCGAGATTTGTTTTGAGACTTTGTGTAAATATTTATTACTATTAAGAATTTGGGCCTGCAAGTATAACTCACATTGGCCTTGGAACACCAGAGTCATGGCCCTATGTATGCAAAAACGTGACATTATGTCTGTCCGATGAAATATCTCAGAAAGAGTTTGGAATGTTTCTATTACAGTTTGTGTAAATTTTAAATTACATAAGACAATGCGGCCTTGCAAGTAGTATTTATTAATTATTTAGTAATTGACCGTGGAACATTACAGTTATGGCAGTTTGTTTACCAAGCGCGTAATCTTGTCGGAGCAATATCCCAGGAACCGTTTAGAGGTTTTCATTAAAATGAGTGTGTTGGTATTAGGTAGCATACTGAAATGCGGTCCTACAAGTATTATTTATATCGACCGTGAAACACCAGAGCTACGGCCCTTTGTTTTCCAAACACGTTACCAACTAGGAAACTGACTCTGTTAGAGAGGGCCCTGCAGATGATCTTTTGTTGAATATGGTATTTTTATAAACCAAGGGCAGATAACTCTGGATATGGTTTTCTAATTCAACCCAAAAACTATATGTGTCTTCCTCTGATAATATTAATTGATGGCATATTTGATGAATCAAGGGCAGATAACTCTAGACATGGTGATCTTATTTAACCTAAAAACTATATATGTCTGTTTCTCTCTGATAATACTGCCTATGCACTTAATATGAAACCAATATGTGAAGTACTATTTGAGTTCCCGCGTTACATCGAAAAAGTGTTGACAAATTTGATGGCATTTTTTATGAATCAAGTGCAGACAACTCTAGACATAGTGATCTGATTCAACCCAAAACCAATAGGTGGTTTTCTCTCATTATACTTAGCATATGTCCTTAATATGAAACCAATATGTGAAGTACTGTTTGAGTTATCGCATCACATCAAAATTGTTAACGGACGGATGGATAGACTGACGGACAGACGGACTGACGTTCTAACGGATTGAGTGTATGTGGATATTCCTTTGTTCAAAATAGCCACACAAACTGAAAATAAGCCACATAAAACCGATGAGAACAAAAGATCTTTTGTTCTCATGTAATTATTTACTCACATAAACAGGAATTGTTAGCTCGGACAGACGGACGGACGGACAGACAGACAGACAGACAGAAAATGTGATTCCTATAGAGCTCGCATTTTCAATGCAGGGCCCTTATTAAGGTTTCTGGAGCAAAACTATTTAGCGTGTTTTTTTCTACGAAACATTGTGTTAATGTTAAATAGCATAAGGAAACACTATATTTCAGAAAGTGTTTGGTATTTTTCAATGAAGCTTTGTGTTAATGTTAAGTGTCATAATATATGCGGCCATGTAGGTATCACTTATATTGACCTTGGAATACTAGAGTTATGGCCCATTGTTTACTAAAGGCTTAATAGTTTTGTCCACCCAGAATCATATCACAGAAACAGTTTAGAGTTTCCCAACGAAACAGTGCGTAAATAGTTAGTAATATATAAGGAAATGCGATATTTACAATGACCGTGGGACACTAGAGTTATCGCTCTTTGTTTGCGCAACCTTTTTGTACGTCTCGTTAAGAAATACTGCGGCAAGCACATGTTTGGCGGGGTATGTCAGTTTTTGGAATTTACTTGTTTTAATTTGGTTTCAATGTTTCACTTTCAGAACATGAATCAACGTCTTCTGTCGAATACGACGGTATAAATTTTACTTTTTTCATCAATGTAAAAAATAAATGCCCATGGGGTAGTAATACTGGGACAGCCAAGAAGTTTGCAGTGGTCGTGGTAAGTAAATTAGACAACATCGAATTACGAGCCGTAATTAGGAGTACGTGGGGATCGTTTGACACAGAAATGGGATCAGTGGTGTTTCTAGTTGGCACAATGAACGATGAGCCCACACAGGAGCGGCTACTCAAAGAATCGAAGCTATACCGTGACATCATACAAGTAAATGTCTCAGACGAGTATAACCTACTCACATACAAATCGATGGCTATGTTAGAGTGGCTATACTTATTCTGTCGTAATGCAGACTTCTACTTGAAGGCAGATGACGATGCCTTCATTAACATGCCGAAAGTATTCAATGCAACAATACATCAGAGTGCGAATCGTTTTTTCCTGTGTCATACCTTTTCGGACACTAAGCCAATTAGGAACATCACTTCTAAATGGTATGTTTCTCGTGAACAGTTTGCCAGCAATATATATCCAACCTACTGCGCAGGCCCTGCCTATGTGTTTTCCTCCAATATACTACCAGGTTTATACAAATCTGCTTTAACCTCACCGTTCATATCAATGGAAGACATATTTATCACAGGGATATCTGCCAGTAGTGTAAACGTTACGTATATTCATACAGAAAAAATTGTTCCTTTTTTGGAAACACGGTCGTTGAAATGTCCTATGAAAGATTCGTTGGCACTTCATCCCGTCAAAATCGATTTAATGCCTTCTGTATATTCATTCTTCCTGTATAGCAAGCAACACTGCACTTAAATCTCTCTATAGTGAACATGTTCCCTCATATTGCCACCTTTTTGTCAGTTTGAAACTATTGTGATAGATAGAGCATTTGCTCCATATGTCTTATGCTCATTCTATCACAATGGTTTCAAAGCTCCAGTTACCTTTTTTCGTGTTAATGCTCATTTTAGTAGATGTATTCAAAGTGGTTGGGTCTAAAGATAGCGTTAAGGGAATGGTTGGGTCTAAAGATAGCATACGAAGGAATGGTTGGGTCTAAAGATAGCATATGAGGAAATTGATTATTGCAGAGTGAAGTTCATACAGAAGGCTCGTTGTGCCCTAGACTCAACTCGACCGATATACAGAAATACCTCTCTATAACGACCACTAAATTACATCAATTTGTGTTAAAGGCAGCTGGCTGCTTAAATCAAGGTGAAAGTAAAATAGAACGATCCAATAGGAGCGTTCTGTTTTACTTTTACCTTGCTTTAAGCAGTTACCTGCCCTAAATACCAACTAGTTAACACAATTTAGTGGCTGTTATAGAGAGGTTCTACTGTATACTTTTCAGTAAGGGGTTTTATGTTTTATACTTTTTCGTAAGTTATCACATCTTGCCTTTGGTTTTTGATGAGTTTGAGATTTGGTTTAGCGGCGCAGCAAAAATGTTACCGGCTTGGAGCATTCAAGGAATAGTTATCGAATATAGGTTTAGTGATAAATAAATATTTGGACTTGCTTACATTATCAATTAATGAAACTGTGAAATATGTTTATGATAATTATAGACCAATGATAGCTTACAAGAGACCGCATAATTTACGAGATCATTTAGTGCATTCATTTTTTTCTTCTTCGAATTGTAATAGAAATATATGTTCTCATTGTAAGAATATATTAAGTTCTTCCTTTACGTCAAGTAATGTTTCGGGTGACACTTATAAACCTAGAACTGTTCTACAAGTAATTTCATTTATTTGATATCGTGTAAGAAATGTAGCAAACAATATATTGGTCAAACTATGCAACCTGGGTCCATGCTTATAAAGCTTTTTAGTTGAGTCTGAGTTCGTTCTCAAACTTTTGATTGGACAGATTTGAGTTCTCAAGCTTTTGATTGGTCAGATTTGAGCCAAAGTTGACCAATCAAAAACTTGAGAACGAACTCAGACTTAGCTAAAGGTTTTATAAGCATGGACCCTGTATCTAGGCGTATGAGCAGCCATAGATTCGATATAAACGGTTTCATTGGTTTAAGATTTTCTACCACTGTTGCAACACATTTTAATCTTGAGAACCACTCTTTAGATGACTTTACATGTTTGCCTTTTGACATTGTTAATGACAATTTAGAATGTTTTTGCAAAGAAACATACTGGATCCATAAAATTGGACACTCTATCACCAAAAGGTTTAAATGCAAAATTTACATAATTATGATCTAATTTGTCTACAAAATATACTTGATATACATGTTTTTCTGTCAATTAACGTAACGTTATAGAGGCATACAGTCGTTATTTCTTTTTTTGTTTATATATATAATTCGTCGTAACGTTCCGTTTAATTTTCCCGCCATTGTTTATACGATAATGTTACTTTCGTGACGTTAAGCAATTTATAGTTGTTATGCACTGATGAAGATGTATATCGAAACATATATGCAGTAAGATAAAACAAACGTGTTGGTTGTTCATTTACCCCATACGTGTATGTATATGGTATATGTGAATGATGTATGTGTATAAGCGTTCTTCATTTGCTGTGAATCGGTGCTTGTAGAGTTCCTTTATATTCAACATCCCATGTCGCTATGTGACCTTTTGGCAGTGCCGTAAACCCAAACTATCCTGCTTAGTGTCACAGTGCGTTAGACCCAGCCAAACCGATATTTTGTTTTCAGTAAGGCGTGTTGTGATGTATTGTGATGTCTTATAATATTGCGTAAGTAAAGGTGTCACATCTCGTGTTTTGTTTTCGATAAGTTTGGTCGTGTGTGTATGTGCGAATGCGCATTTCATTTTTGCTTTTGGTGTGGTTGTGCACTTTAAGCTGTCATTTCCAAAAACATTATTTTGTTTTCACCATTTAACAGTCACCTGTATAAAAAAGCTCAATGCTCTTTACTAAAGTTTTGGTGAAGAAAGGCTCTGCTTCAGCTTTAATTTAGACAAAGTAGAATGGGTACATAACAGGACTTGCATTCTAAGAGATGATCTGGAATGCATGGAAATATAAGTGAGATTTTGACTTGTTCAGTTTCTACACTAAGAATTTCATAAAGGATTAGAACGAATTTCAAGCGGTTGTTAACTGCGCAAGAAACCCTTAGCCCTTATACAGTGCTCCCTCCCTACAACGGCCCTCTCAATAACGATTCCCCCCCCCTTACAGCAACGCATGTCACTCTTTCCGAAACAACAAGGCTCCAGAAACAACTTTTTTCCATCGTATTTTCTTTATGCCTCCATCAAACCCTATGTTGTGACCACTCTTTAGAATCGTCACTTTGTGACAATTCTAAAGAGTGGTCACAACATAGGGTTTGATAGAGGCATAACGGTTTTAGTTCTCGAAATACACATTATCTGGGGATCAGCAAACAAGCTAGTTCAGTTTGATTTTCCCTCCCTATAACAACTCCCTCTGAACAACACACACAATCTTCGTATCCCAAAGGGTATCGTTGTAGAGAGGGAGCACTGTAACAGGGAATAGCCCCTCGTTGTTAAACTGTCGAAACCTCCTTTCAGAATTTATAATCTTCACAACAGCAGGTGTTACTCGCTTGTGTGGCGGCCGTACAACGTCGCCCCGTACTTCATTCTCGGTGTTGTTATATCTTCTAATATTTCGAGATCATGAGTTTCAGTACTTCTTGTTCTGAAAATTGAATACCGCTTAGGCCATTGCTAGGGGGCGTGAGCAGTGTTGCACTTTCAATTACTGTTCATGAACAGACTCAATAAAACCGAATCTGCAATTTTCTCTTTTTGTGTTGCAATTTTTTGCTCTCGGAGGATCACCTCCCTTCAGAATTTATACTCTTCACAACAGCAGGTGTTAAGTGCTTGTGTGACGGCAGTAAAACGTCGCGCCGTACTTCATTCTCAGTGTTGTTATACCTTCTGATCCTTCGAGATGAGATCATGAGTTTCATTACTTCTTGTTCTGAAAATTGTATACCGCTTAAGCCGGTGCTAGGGGGCGTGAGCAGTGTTGCAATTTCAATTACTGTTCATGAACAGACTCAATAAAACGGAGTCTGCAATTTTCTCTTTTTGTGTTGCAAATTTTGCCCTCGGAGGATCACCTCCCTTCAGAATTTCACTCAGTATAGGAGGCTTTAACTTGTTAGAGGATTTTGAATAACAAGCAACGCATACCCTAATCAGAGGAGCCCTTTGATCTAGGTACACACTGTTTGCAAATGCACAGAATGCGTGTACCGCATTTAAAGGGTTTACGTGTATTCCAAAAGGAGACAAAAGTATTTTGCTTTCGAAGGGTCTCCTATTTCAGAATTTATTTTCTTCACAACAGCGTGTGTTAAATTCTAGTGTGGTGGCCGTAAATAGTCGCCCGTACTTCAATTGTAATGTTGTTATATGTTCTGGTCCTTAGAGATAATCAGCTTCTATGCTTTCAGTTATAAACTTTGAATAACGCTAACGCCGGTGCTAGGGGCATGGGTAGTGTTGTACCTTTTAATAATACTCATGAACAAACCCAATATTCCGAGTATGCAATACTCTCGTTTCGCATCTCCTACTTTCAGATTTGTTTTCAGTTAGACTACATCAGTCTCGCTGGTGCGACCAATTAATGTATTAACCCTTCGCTTGCTGAATCTTAAAATACATTTCCCCTTCATTACCCATGCCCTGTTGTATAATTACATATATGTTCACTGTGTACATGTATTTCGCTGTGCAATCACTGCTGTGGAGCGCACTGGTTACACAATCAACTTGTAAATAGTGCAGACCCTGATGAGACAGCTCCTGCAGGAACTGTCTCATCTGGGTCTTCACTATTTACAGGTAGTTATATTGACGTGAAAAGCAAGCGAATGGTTAACGGAGGAGACTTAGAGCAGGTAGCTGCATAATGTAGGGCAAACGTGATACAGAATGTTTCTATAGAATCTTTTGATATCGCGTTGATCCATCTTTAAAAACAACTACCTGGTTTAAATACCCAGAATAAGACTTTCTTTAAGTGTTCGTATCAGTGAACGCTTCCTGTATAACGGACAGTTTCATATGCCTACAGAAGTGCAAATACACCGCGATTCGGGATCGGAAAGTCGAACGTTCGATCCCGTCTGGGGCAAGTTTGATATGATCCGTGGCAGGTCGACAACTAGGTAAAGAATCGTAACAGAATGCTTACTTGTCTGGTGACTGGCATCAATATGAGGAAACGGGAGATTCTGTGCAAGAGAATAGGGTGTCTTTCAAGTCAAATTGACTGGCTCTTTTTAAGTATGAGCGACAGTCAAACGGTACCGTTAACCTTTACCTCTTATATATATTTTCAAGGTCTTCAGTGGATTACAGTAGACTTTCTCTATTACGGTCACTAAATTGATTGTGTTAATTAGTTGATATTCATGGCAGGTGGCAGCTTAAAGCAAGTAATTATCTTCCCCTGAACTTTGAATATTTTTTTATCATTTTGGCATGAAACATGGCGAGTTGGTGTCTTTCAAATTGAAACTTATTGAAATGATACTTGCCTTACATACTAAACACGAGTAGTACATGTTCAAGATGCACTTTTCCTGGCAACAATTGTAGAATTATCTTCACCTGAACTTTGCCCCTGTTACATTGGTAGTTGGTATCACAAACTTGGATTTGCAATAAAGACTGCCGTGCGGGGGTATTCATCACCTTTAGGTATCGTTCTAGTTATTGGTGTTATAGCTGTTGCTGTTATTGTTGTTATGATTGGTTTTGTTGTCGGCTGGTGAAATTGTGTGCTTCTGTGGAATTTGGTCGGTTATTTCCTAAATTCAATTTATAGGTGACGCTCGCGCCGAGTAGGTACCACATCTAGTTATCTTCAGATTTTATCGATCGCTATTGCATGTGTTTACTGAAGTTATTCGGCAGGGTTGGGTAAAGGCGCGGAGCTGATGGGATTGCTTTGTCTTTCATTTCTGGATGTCGTAGGGTAGTATTATACTGTTCACATCTCAAATTATACCTTGGTTATATCGTAACTTTGTTTAAACTAGCCATTAACCGTGAATAACAACCGGAATGGTAATAACATGTTTCTTGTGTATGCGTGGTCTGTATGTGTGTGTAGGGGGGGGGGGGGCTGGGGGACACCATTGCGCGTATGTGTATATATATATATACATGTATGAACTAATAAGGGGTTCAAATCTCAGGCTGGTTGCAGAAGCTTCTAGGCTTCGATCAAACCCAAAGCCTGTTCCCATTAGGGTCAAGTGTCCGCGCGGTCCGTCCTGTTAATTTCAGCCCACACAGGGTGTTGTTTATCCACCTAGAACAAACGAACACATCCAAGCACGCCCTGGACGGGACCCTAGTAGTCTACTCGCCGCTGTTGCTGTCGGTGGCTGGTCAATAAACATTGAACTTAAGATTGAAACGTTTTTCATAGACGATTCAAACTTTATTTTTACGTAATCTATATAGTTTCTAGTCGTGGCATGTATCAACAAATATGGCTGTCAGATTCATTGCACTTGTATAATAGTAAGCCTAATCAACTATTTATAAAAAAAAACTTATAACATTTAAATGCAATGGTCGATGGATGTATTCAATCAATCTATTTTAGAAAATACGAGAATTCTAACATTTTGTCCGATAGTGTGCTCCACAGTTTATTCAATTCTAAATAGCATTTATATGTATGCAAATGACTGTAATTGCAGTGAAAGAGCCTGGCGCGTTTGTGCTATGGTCTGTGGTATCTTCAATGCACATTAGTTGTGACGCAACTCAAATACATAGCTCGATTACCATAACCAATATTACTATTGTATTCGGGACGTTATTTTATTAAGATATTTGTTTTTCATTATACCACAGGGCGGGAATTAAAAAGATATTTCAGTCATATCGCGATGTCCAGCTAATTACAGGTGGCGAAATATCCAGGAGTTTTTCCCATTTACAGAGCAAATTGCATTGCTACGAGATCAGTACAACCGGGTAAAACCACCAATCTACCGATGGTATAATAGATCAGACGTAACACATACAGTCTGATTAAGACTCCTCGAAGGTTTTCATTCCTCTTAAATTAACTCCTCCGTTTGACGGACTCCAGTTGGCATACAGTTAACATAACCAGCCTGATCTGGGTCTTCTCCGATTGGTACGTTTTAGATAATTATACCATTAATACTAAACGCAGGCGTTCTGAGGTAGATTTTTTTCCAAAGACATACATAGATGTTGTGCAAACATTACGAGGTACAAGCGTCAAACATCAGTTACAGAAGTATTATGAAACACAGTAATAAGATATCTAAACACTGGACTGTTCGAAATTATGCTTAGCTAAAACGACTGAGTTTCTATTTTTATGAATACAGTCTTAGACAGAGGAAAATCAGTTTATAAAAGGAATACATCTAAATGAAATATTTTATTCCTACACAATATTTTATACCCTCTTAATAGATACGAATTCTCAAATACCAACGCCTTTACACCTACAATCTTTATACTACAATACCAATTTCCAGAATACAAACACTTTTGAAGAAAATTGTTTCTAAAGTATCTAAAGTAAACTACAAGTGTTTGAAACAAAATAGATTTTCTCTAATAATCCGTGCAGACTATTTTCTATTCATCACCATAGAAAATCTTATCTACCTACACATTCTGGTAAGGCAAACTTACTGTGTGTTATATCATGGACAACCCAAAATTTGAGCCTCTATATACAGCTAAAAGGCAAAAGCCAATATTATACTGTTTTTGCAAGTATTGATCTTTTTTGACCTGACTCCACTCAATAGATACATCTTTAAAAACTGCATTTGTACACGTTAATCTTAAAGGGTGACTTTGACATTGACCTGATCCTCCTAAATAGATACAGCTTTAACAGATGCATGTGTACGCTAACATAAAGTTTCTATTTCATATAGTTCAAAAGTTGGAGCCAATGTTGAATTTGCTAACAGAAAACAAACAGGACAAAAATAGACCACCAAAATGCAGCTGTTTAATATGCACAAGAATACACAACATATGAAGCACAAAGCATATATTTATCTTATGCAAACAGATTAGACCCTGAACTGACAGTTCCTACCGAACCAATCTGGTATGGGTCTTCGCCAGTTGCGAAGGCGTAGTAAGACGTATTCATGGAGGAAAGGGTTAACATACAAATAGTCTGGAGTCGATTGTGAACCTCTGTCTGAGGTACGTTATAGATACACATACCATCAATACTATAAGCAAAGGTTTTGAGGTAGATTTTTGCACATACACAAATGCTATGCAAACAATATGAGGTACAAGCGTCAAAAATTAGTTACTGAGGTTTTACGGTTATACTTATGTCCTATAAAACATAGTTATCTAAACACTGGTCTGTTCCAAAGTATGCTTCTCTAAGTAGACTCGGCTATACTTAAGTATTTTATCAATACAGTCTTAGACGGGTGAAACTAACTCAATAGATGAAAAACTGCATTTGTACACTAACTTTGATCTTGAAGGGGGTCTTTGACATTGACCTGATCCTACTAAATAGATACAGCTAAACAGATGCATGTGTATACTAACATGATTTTTCTATTTCATTTAGTTAAAGTTGGAATCAATGTATAAGTTTCTGACAGAAAACAAACAGGACGAACAAGGGCAATCAAAGGCAGCATGTAAATATGTTTGAGAATACAAAATATAAAGCAAAGAGCATGAATCTTCAACAAACAGAGTACTTTGTGATCTCACGGTTCCTACCGAACAAGTCTGGTCTGGGTCTTCTCCGATTGCAAAGGCCTAGTAAGGCGTATTCATGAAGGAAAGGGTTAACATACAAATATTCTGTGACCCATTTAAAACCTCTGTTTGAGATACGTAATAAATACACATAGCATCAATATTATACATAAACGTTCTGAGGTACATTTATGCACACACATACGCCGTGCAAACATTATGAGGTACAAGGGCCAATCATCAGTTATTGAAGTTTTACGGTTAAAAAATATTTCTATACTGTCGTTTCAAAATATTTGTTCTCTACATAATCAGTGCAGATTATTTTCTCTACATCATCAAAGAACATCCATTCTTCCTACGGCAAGAATTGAACACAGTCTGGGAATGCTAACTAACTGTGTGTTATAGCATGGACTTTCCCAGGTAACAATGAACCACAGTTACTATTTTCATTTCTGCAGTACAAATATTGTCAACACAAAGTTAATAACATGCATATTTGCATGAAAACGATATTTATTTTATGCTTTCCGGTGGATTACCAGGATATAACAGTGGATTAGCACTTGATAAACTCACTGTTTGAACAGTGAAATACCAATTTGATAATTTCACTATTACCGGACCTTGTACTTTCGATTTCGTTAGGTCATAAAACCGTTGGAAAAAAAGTATTATACAGTTGAATAAAAGCATGAAATAAATATAATATTTGTTATTTTCGATGGAAAATCGACATTTGTTTCATCTCGTGAACACCAGACAGTAATATTTTCACTCCTGGCTTCGCTACTGGTGAAAATATACCGTCTGATGTTCACTCGATGAAATAAATTTCGATCTTCCACCGAAAATAACAAATATCCTCTATATGCCAACATTTCTTTTATAACAATATGCGTTACAATTATACATGTAATTATACAGATTTGTGTTTTACCTTTTGAGAATGGTTTTGACCTAGACCTTAACCCACTCAATAGATGCACCTTCAAAAACTGTATTTGCACACTAACTTTGATATTGAAAGGTGACCTTGACCTAATCCCACTAAAAGATAAAGATGGAGCAGATGCATCTGTACACTAACATGAAATTTCTATTTTATCTAGTTCAAACATCGTAGCCAAGGTTAAAGCTGCTGATAGAAATCAAACGGGACAAAACAGTTCAACCAAAGGCAGCATTTAAATATCCATTAAAACCTCTGCCTGGGGTACGTTTATAAATACACATACAATCTATACTATACATAGACGTTCTGGGGTAGATTGATGCACATACACATACACAGATGTGGTGTAAACATTATGAGATACAAGCTTCAAACATCAGTTACTGAAGTTTTATGGTTATAATTATGTGCTATGATACACAGTTATAAGATATCTAAACACCGGCCGGTCCAAACCTATGCTTAGCTAAGTAGTCTGAATTTAAGTAGATTTAGGAATACAGTCTAAGTCAGATGAAAATCACTCAATGAAATGACTTACTCCAAATGAAATGTGTTTTCCTAAACTCTTAATAGATACGAATTATCAAATACCAACGCCTTTATACAATAAAGTATACTACAATAACTAATTAAACTACAATAGCAATTTTCAGAATGCAAACACGACTTTTGAAAATTGTTTCTAAAGTGTCACTTCTCATTTTATTTTTAAACAAATAGTTTTTCTCTACATAATCAGTACAGATTATTTTCACTACATCGTGACTGAACATTTAATCTGCAAACGGTGAGAATCGAACACCTTATATGGGAATGCTAAATAACTGTGTGTTATATCATGGACGTTCCGAGGTAACAATGAACCACTATTTTCATTTCTTAACATTCTGCATTAATTATGTTGTCAACACAAATTTAGCAGCATGCATTTTTGCATGAAAACGATATTTGAAAACACTTCTTTTAAAGCATTCTGCCTTACAATTATACAAGTAATTATACATAATTATTGTTTACCTTTGTGAGAATCTGCAGAGTGTCATTTTGATAATGATAATGAACCTGACTGTTCTTAGGCTGGCTTTAAGACTTGTATAGTTGCTGTAAGACTGTCATCTATATAAATAACAATTTGTAGGTTTGGTTTAAATAACAAAACGATAGACTTTTATTTACCTCGAAAGATAACGTTTTACTTTTAGAAATGACATTGACCTGACCTCACTCAACTGATACAACTCTTTGAGATACATGAGCACACTAAACATTGACCCTCTTTATACAGCTAAAACAAGTCAACATTATTCTGCTTTTGCAAATACTGATCACCATAGCATGTCAATCTGCCTACGGTGAGAATCGATCAAATTCTAGAAGGCTAACTGACTGTGTTTTATATCATGAACTTTCCGAGGTAACAATGAACCACACTTACTATTTTCATTTCTTAACATCCTGCACTGCAAATGTTGTCAACACAATCTGCCTTACAATTAAACATGTGTTTAAATAGATTTGTGTATTACCTTTGTGAGAATCTGCAGAATATCCTTTTGACAATGAACCTGATTTTTCTTCGACTGGTTGCAACACTTGTATAGTTGCTGTAAGATTGTCAGCATCTGTATAATTAACAAGTTCACAAAGAAAAGTTAGATTTGATTTAAATAACAAACAAATAATTTACCTCGAAAGATAACGATTTTACTTTAAGACATTGTACCGGCCTGACCTCAGTCAAACGAAGCTTCTCTTTGAGAAAAAATTAAGGCACTGTATATAGCTAAAAAGCACAAGCCAACATTCTGGTTTTGCAAATATTGATCATTTATCACGCAGACTGATTTTGACCTAGACCTGAGTCCACCCAATAGATACACCTTTAAAAACTGCATTTGTACACTAACTCTTGAAGGGTGAATTTGTCCTTGACCTGATCCCACTAAAATGATACAGCTTTAACAAATGCATATTTACACTAACATGAAGTTTCTATTTCAACTAGTTCAAAAGTTGGAACCAAGGTTAAAGTTGCTGACAGAAAACAAACAGGACAAAGATAGACCACCGAAATGCAGCTGTTTTAATATGCATAAGAATATTCAATTTAAAACACATTCTTATGCAAACATGGTAAACCCTGAACTGACAGTTCCTTCCGAACCAGTCTGGTCTTTTCTTCTCCGATTGCAAAGGCATAGGAAGGCGTATTTATTTAGGAAAGGGTTGATATACAAATATTATGTTATCAATTTAAAACCTTTGTCTGAACTACGTTATAAATACACATACCATCAATACTATACACAGACGTTCTGAGGTACATATATGCACAAACACATACACTGATGTTGTACAAACATTATGAGATACAAGCGTTATCGATGTTTTACGGTTATAAAAATGTTCCATGAAACACAGTTATAAAATATCTAAACATTGGTCGGTTCAAAAGTATGCTTAGCTAAGTAGACTGAGCTATACCGGTACTTAAGTAGTTGTAGGAATACAGTCTTAGGCAGATGAAAATCACTGAATGTAAATAATTAATCTAAATGAAATGTTATATTCTTACAGTCCTAATATGTACGAAATCTCAAATTGCCAACGCCTTTATACTTACAATCATTTAAACTATATTACAAAGTTTCAGAATACAAACACGACTTTTGAAAATTGTTTCTTTACTGTCGTATCTCATCTTAGATATTTGAAACAACATATTTTTTCTCCGAATAATCAGTGCAGATTATGTTCTCTATATCAGCATAGAACATCCAATCTGCAAACGGTGAGAATCGAACACATTCTGGGAAGGCTAACTAACTGTGTGTTATATCATGAACAGTCCGAGGTAACAATGAACCACAGTTACTATTTTCAAGACAGTCTAGGTTTGATTTAAAAAATTAAATGCTGAACAGTTTTATTTTACCTCGGACGATAACGTTTGACTTCAAGGCATGGCATTGGCCTGGCCTTACTCAAATGATGCAACTCATTGAAATGCATGAGCACGTCAAACTTAAGGCCCTGTATATAGCTAAAAAGCAAAAGCTAACGTTATTATCTTTTTGCAAATATTAATCACAAAGAGTAATTTCGACCTAGACACTAACCCACTCTATAGTTTCATCTTTAAAACCTGAATTTGAACACTAATTTTGATCGTGAAAGGTGCTTTTGCCCTTGACCTGATTCCACTAGATAGATACAGCCTTAACAGATATATGTGTGGACTAACATGAAAGTTCTATTTCATCTATTTCAAAAGCTGGAGCCAAGGTTAAAGTTGATGACAGAAACAACAAGAAATATATTTTAAAAAAGATATTCAACGGCATTAAAATATTGACGATAATAGTATTAAATCTCTGCCATATTAATTTTAAACGTTAAGAGATTCTATTAGTACAGGGAACTAGATCTATGAAGGGTTGCTTGTTATTATACTAGCAGAGATGTATGCAATGGAAATGACATGGAGTAGAAGAAGCAATTATTGAAATATTTCAAGTTACTTTTCTATAGGAAATCACTATTAAACTGTACAATGTCAAAGTGGTTTTTTTAAATATCTAATTAGTTCTTCATTTTACCTATTATAAAAATGTACATGAAAACGCCTATATTTATATTGATATGAAGATAACAAATTGAATACACTTTAAAGCATATAGAATTTAGTTTTTGTTTGTGCAGAGTCTGTAATTACTTAAAGGACGGTATTTACCTAGCCTAGATCGACGCATTAATCGACTTGTGTATCATCATTAGTGACATTATTAACTGAATCGACATATATTTTAAAACAATATAAAGTTCTCAGACTACTTCCACGATCCAAAACCCAAGGTGATAGAGCCGTAGCAATAGCCTTCAGTAAGTAGCTTTATATCACAGTGAGCCAACAACCAGAGCCCTGTTGCTGTGGTTGGGGGAAAGTAATTACTACTATAAATGCCACTACTCTAATATACTCTCTCTCTCTCTCTCTATCTCTCTCATGTTGGTTCAGGAAGAAGCTGTAGAATCAGTTCTATATAACACAATAAGCAAACAGAGCAGACCCATTACATTGCACGTTTCGTTGCATCTAACATCCAGATGTTGCCAGGCAACGTGATACTATCGTGTTGCAGACCTTTGAAGTATGCATGCTTTTTGTTGGTCAATAATTCAAAACTAATAAAGCATGTATGTTTTCATTATTCAGCTTAACGCTTTGGTCTCGTCATAATACTGGTATCTGTTGACTTTATGAAAGATATTTGTTCTGTTGATATTTAAAGAGACTTATAGGACATGTGAACATTGATTTGATATAAATGACATAATGATTTCAGTGGTTCTGATCAGGACTTTAAACTTCATATGTCATTTATTGTTTGACACAATAAAGGTTGTAATGTAGCATGCGTGTTTAATTTCACAAGCCCCGCCTATGATTGATGTCGGTATTTATTGTATTTTCATCCCGTTCCAAATGGTAAACAAGCTCGTTTTACTTAGGTACATAGGCTATACGCTCGTATATGTTTGTTGTATCAATCCAGCTGTTGCATCGCTGCTACACAAAATAGAATGATTCCATCATCATTCGTGAATTTGTCAATCTGCTAGATTATAATAAGCTAATGTTTTAGCTATTGCTTAAGGTTGGCTGTATTGTACCTGTTCACTGTCTGAAGTCAGACATCCGACCTAAATCGCTAGATGGAAGATTGTAACACTTGACATGGATGTTCCTTTGCAGCTATTATTCTGTCTTTCTTTATAAATATATAAAACTTGTCTGTGGAATTAGCCATTTCACAAAAGAAAGCCGTACCGGGGATCGGTTATTTGCCGAAAATATTAATTTTACTTATTACTGTTGTAACCGACACTTTGTACAAACTAATATTGCTGTTCGAACATTTATTGGATCCAGATCATCTAACAAGAAGTACGACTCATATTTTAACTTGTTCCGTGCATATGACATTTTCATTTTCTGCTAATAATCGGTATATAATTATCAACCCTGTAATTTAATGGGCAGTCGAATTCCAGGTGGTGATCAGGGACTGCACTGATCGTCCAATATGGGTCATCTTGATCTATAAAACAAGACAACAGGACAATTTATTCTTGTTACAAACGTTCTTTAAAGGTCTGTCATGTTATCACTAGATGTACCATACGAACTACAATCACTATATAATTGCTTTCTAGGCGAAATCTCCAATTGGTTTACTATATCTAAGTGTAGGCGATTTCTTCACTAGGCGATTTCTCCAGCACCCGTAACTTCAAATTCATGGATCTGTTTACATTTGTAATAAACAAATATTTTACTACATTCAGACAAATAACTTTATAAAACTGTATTTGAAGATAAATAATACTGATCCTGTTGTTTATATTTTGTCTAAATATTGTTTCTTACTACATTATACTCATACTGTTTCATACTGTTGAAGTTTATGACTTCTAGTTATATTAGATATATCACCAGTTACTATTAACAACAATTGTTCAATTTTCAACAAATAACAATTTCGTTTGTCTAAATTCTTTAAATACCAATCTAATATGATCCCAGGAATTTCGACACGTTAGCAGACTGAATATCTGGATTTTACATAGTTTGGCCATGTGTAGAGGAATTATAAAAAGGCTGTATGCCAGTCAAGGTATTAACTAATGAAAATACAGTTTACTGCTAAATACTAGTAGTTCATATGCCAATTACAATGTAATATATTTTCTGATTGGTGGAAAACTAGAACAAGAATGAAAATAGACAGCTAGCCGCTGAAAAAGGACAAAACTGTCACTCAAATACAGCATTCATTTTAAAATGCATAAGAATACAAAATATAAAACACAAAACATATATCTTAAGCAAACAGAGTAGACACTGATCTGACTGCAAGGACCTAGTAAGGCATTTGCATGGAAGAAAGGGTTAACATACAAATAGTCTGTGATCGATTTAAACCCTCTGTCTGAGGTACGTTATAAATACACATACCATCAATTATATACACATACGTTCTGAGGTAGATTTTTGCACACGCAAATACACAGATGCAGTGCAAACATTATGAGGTACAAACGTTAAACATCAGTTCCTGAAATTTAAATGGCTATAGATTGGAATAATGTCCCATGAAACACAGTTATAAGATATCTAAACACTGGCCGGTTCAAATTTATGCTTTTTGAAAATTGTTTCTAAATTGTCATATCTCATCTAAAATGTTCGAAGCTAAATAATTTTTCTCTACATAATCAGTGCAGATTATTTTTTCTGGATCCACATCTAATGTGCCTACGGTTGTAGTCGCACACTTTATCTGGGAAGGCTAACTAACTGTGTTTTATATCATGAACGTTCCGAGGTAACAATGAACCACTATTTTTCATTTCTTAACATTCTGCATAGCAAATGTTGTCAACACAAATTTAGCAACATGCATATTTGCATGAAAACATGAAAACGATATTTTCGAAAACTTATTTTATAGCAATCTGCCTTGCAATTATACAAGTAATTTTACAGTTTATTGTTTACCTTTGTGAGGATCTGCAGAATGTCCTTTTGATAATGAACCTGAATTTTCTTCGGATGGCTTCAAGAATTTAAGCCGGTGCTAGGGGGCGCGAGTAGTGTTGCACTTTTAATTACTACTCAATAAAACCGAGTCTGCAATTTTCTCTTTTTGTATTTCTACGTTTGATTTCGAAAGATCACCTATTTTCAGAATATTTGTATAGTTACTGTAAGACTGTCAGCATCTAACGCTTAGCAATTTAACAGAGTAGTTTTAGGTTTGATTTACATAACAAAATGCTAGACATTTTAATTTCCCCCCAAGGATAGCGTTTTATTTAAGACATGGCATTGACCTGACCTTACTCAAATGATGTAACTCTTTGAGATGCATGAGCACATTAACAAATAAGCCTCTGTATATAGCTTAAAAGCAAAAGCCAACATTATTCTGTTCATGCAAACATTGATTTTTTATAACAAACAGTGATTGTGACCTAGACCTTAACCCACAAATAGATGAATCTTTAAAAACTGCATTTGTACACTAACTTTGATCTTGAAGGGTGTCTTTTACATTGACCTTATCCCACTAAATAGATACAGCCTTAACAGATGCATGTATATACTAACATGAAGTTTCTATTTCATCTAGTTCGAAATGATGAGCCAAGGTTAAAGTTGTTGACAGAAAACAAACAGTTCAGAAAAGGTCACTCACAGGCAGCATGTAAATATGCATGAGAAAACAAAATATAAAGCACAGAACATATATATTCAACAAATAGAGTAGTCCATGATCACACGGTTCCTACCGAATCAGTCAGGGTCTTCACCGATTGCAAAGGCCTACTAAGGCATATTCAAGAAGGATTGGGTTAACATACAAATATTCTGTGATCCATTTAAAACCTCTGTCAGAGGTACGTAATACATACACATACCACCAATATTATACATAGCCGTTCTGAGGTACATTTATGCACATACATATACATATGTTGTGTAAACATTATGAGGTACACGGGTCAAACATCAGTTATTGAAGTTGTACGGTTAAAATTGTTTCTATACTGTCGTTTCTCGTCTAACATGTTTGAAACGAAATAATCTTTTTTTCTCCGCATAATCAGTGCAGATTAATTTCTCTAAATCACCATAGAACATCCAATTTTCCTACGGTGAGAACCATTCACATTCTAGGAAGGCTAACTAAATGTGTGTTACATCATGAACATTCCGGGGTAACCAGAGTTACTATTTTCATTTCTTAACATTCTGCAGTACAAATGTAGTCAACACAACTTAATAACATGCATGTTTGCATGAAAACGATATATGCTAACACTTCTTTTATAACAATCTGCGTTACAATTATACATGTAATCATACAAATGTGTGTGTTACCTTTCGAGAGTGATTTTGACCTAGACCTAAACCCACTCAATAGATGCAGCTTCAAAAACTGCAATTGTACAACAACAATATCTTGAAATGGAAAAGTAGTAAAGTCAAGCAGGCAAAGCCACATGCAAGACGCAACCACCACCAAAACACCGATAGACAGCATGACACACACACACACACACACACACAACCACACACCCAAACGCGCACACACACACACGAAATGAACACAGAAAACACCAAAAGACACACAAGAACCAGGGACAAACGTTCCACAACATGAACAAACCACAAGCACAGAGACGCAAGGCAAACAAAAGGAAGGCTGACAAAGAGAGTACCGCCTTGGCACGGTCAGCAGCAAAAACACCACTGGGGGTTTAAACCGGTTTACGGACGTCCTAACCTCACACTTCTCTCAAAGTCACCCTAGCTTTACAAATATTGTAAATAAAGGTATCCCCGCTGGACTTACCCACAACATAGACGACGGTGAACACAGGACAACATGTAAAACATAGCATAATAACTGTGACAATCCGTCAAATATGTACTCAATGACTTTGCTGAAGTCAGAGCACCTGCAGGTAAGCCGTTAAGGGCACGACAGGGAAAAAGTAATACATGAGTCTGGTAAGCTCCTCCTGTATCCAAGTTTAAGAGTATACCATCATAGAGTACTACCCTCGGCCTGTCATCGCGCAAGCAAAGAGGGAAGCGTAGCTACCGACTGTAAAAGGGTCGATAACCAAACATGCAGTGTGTTGCAATATAATAAGATCATAACCTTTCTTTTTAAATGTTTTAATGCGTTTTATAAACAAATCATGAAAATGGATATGACCCCGAATTTTCCTAAGTTTGTAGATAACATCCCCATAAAATTCTGGTTGAGAAATGCCTTGTCGCAGTAACGTCCGTAGATTGCAATTATATTTACTAATGAGAGGTAAATTTCGATAATAAAATTTAGAAAAGGTTTTCCGAAGTTTGCGATATCTGTAACCTTGCTTAAGAAGTTTATCAGTTATAACTAAATTACGTCTGTTAAAATCTTCAAGCAAAGAACAGGCTCGGGCAAATCTAATAAGTTGAGAAATATAAACCCCATAAGATGTAGAACGTGGCACATCCACATCTAGAAAAGGATAATTAACAATTTTAAAATTAAAATCTTCTCTTTTATCGTATACTTTGGACGACACTTTATCATTTGTAATTGAAAGATTCAAATCTAAAAATGAAGCATTAATGTCAGATTGATTCGCTTTGTTTAAAGACAGTTCTTTTGGGTAGATTGAAGAAACCATAGTATCAAAATAAGGATTGTCTAAATTCAAAATATCGTCTAAATACCTTGAAGTTTTATTAAAAGCATTAACAATATCGGTCTGTGTATCAGGTTTTAAGCTAAGCATAAAATCCCTCTCGTAGCAATACAAAAACAAATCTGCAACAAGAGG
The DNA here is from genome assembly GCA_963576725.1 of Azorinus chamasolen. Lineage (NCBI taxonomy): Eukaryota > Metazoa > Mollusca > Bivalvia > Cardiida > Solecurtidae > Azorinus > Azorinus chamasolen. Next base: position 9,640,792 of record OY755245.1, read on the forward strand.
GGCACAATTTGTACCCATGGGTATACCAACAACTTGACGATATATGGTATCCCCATAACGCACAAATATATTATCTAAAAGAAAGGTAAGAGATCTACAAACATCAAGGCAAGTCCACATTGTGTAATGTTCAACTTCTGAATTCGAAAAGAATGAACGTTGAACATTACAAGCAATGAACATTTTGTTTTCTCTGGCAAAGGTTTTTTCTATTAATTTAATAAGTTTATCCTTTATAAGATGGTGAGGTAGAGTAGTATAGAGTGTAGAGAAATCATAAGAGCTCAGTAAAGAAATGTTATACTGTTCATTTTCAAGTTTTGTTAAAACATCATTTGAATTTTTTATGGACCAAAAAACATTAATACCAGAAAGTTGACGTTGACCTTGACTCAATCCCACTAAATAGATAAAGCTTGGACAAATGCATGTGTACACTTACAAGCAGTTTGCATTTCATTTATTTCAAAAGTTTGAGTCAAGGTTAATGTTGCTGATACAAAACGAATGGGACAAAACGGGTCACTTGACGTTCTGGGTCTTCTCCGATTGCAACGGCGTAGTTAGGCGTATTATTGGAGGCAAGGGTTAACATACAATACACATACCATCAATACTATACACAGACGTTATGAGGTAGATTTATGCGCACACACATACACAGATGTGGTGCAAACATTATGAGGTACAACCGTCAAACACCGGTTACTGACGTTTTATGGTTATACGTTGTAATAATGTCCTGTGAAACACAGTTATATGATATGTTAACACTGGTCTGTTCAAAATTATGCTTAGCTAGTAGACTGAGCTATACTTAAGTAGCTTTAGGAATACAGCCTTAGGCAGGTGAAAATCACTCAATGAAAAGACTTACTCTAACGAAATGTGTTTTCCTACACTCTGAATACATACGAATTATCAAATTCCAACGCCTTCATACTTACAATCATTTACACCGCAATACAAATTTTCAGAATATAAACACGACTTTTGAAAATTGTTTCTAAATTGTCATATCTCATCTAAAATGTTTCAAACAAAATAGTTTTTCCCTACATAATCAGTGCATATCATTTTCTCTACATCAGCATATTTTTTTGTATTTTTCTCCATTTTTTGTTTCAAAAACCACTGTCACCGTAAAAACAGCTTGGACCGTGATGAGACGCCGAATTACTCGGCGTCTCGTCTGGATCCAAACTGTTTGCATAGGTAATCACAGATGCCACACTGGCAGCGAAAGAGTCAATGTACAGCTACGCTAACGGGACTTAATCATGTGTCAGCAGTGAATCAAATAATTAGTCATGCTTGCGCACTCCACATTGCCTATTATGTTAACACCCGTACAAAATTCAGAATAATTTACTGCCGTGTCAAATATCAGAGGCTTGATGCTTGAGCATTTAGTCCGTTACCTAATAGATACGCATGTTGACGCATTTACTAAGAAAGTAGACCCTGATAAGACATATGTTGTAGGATCAGGTTCAGCGTCTACTCTGTTTGAATGTTTATATTTATAGATCAGATTCATTATCACATATTATTGAAGCAAAATACCATTTTTCTCTGCTGATATAAAATATTACGTTAACTAAAAGCCATTGTTGTTTGAAACTTGAATAAGTATTGAACAGACTTATGCTTAAGTAACAGATGAAACTGAAAACTTTATATGTCTGTCTTTAAGTCTGTATGCCGCCATCTGTCAGTGTGTATATCTCCCTTTTTATATCTCTCTCTGTCTTCGCATGTCTGTCAGTTTGTCTCTATCTCTGTCTCTGTCCGTCCATCCGTCTGTCTGTGTCTATTTCTGCCTGTGTATGCCTGTCTGTCTCTCTCTCTGTATCTATCTGTCTCTCTGTCTGTCTATCTGTCTCTCTCTGACTGTCTCTCTGTCTGTATCTTTCGTTCTCTCTCTGGCTCTATGTGTATCTGTGTGTTTGTCTCTCTCGCTCTCTCTAGCTCTCTCTCTCTTCTCTCTCTCTACATATATCTCTCTACCTGTGTCTCTCTCTGTCTCTGTCCGTCTGCCTTTCTGTTTCTTGCATGCTATGTCTCTCTCTCTCTCTCTCTGTGAATCTCCCTCTGTCTCTCTATATGTATCTCTGTCTCTGTCTATATTTTTGTCTGTGTCTCTCTCTGTATGTCTGTGTGTCTGACTGTCTCTGTCTATATGTCCCTCTGTCTGTCTCTGTCTGTCTGTGTGTATGTCTTTCTCTGTCTCTCATCCTCTCTCTCTCTCCCTCTCTCTCTCTTTCTCTTCGGACGTTTCAGTTTAGCAATTCTATCAATGTTAATGAGCACACTTTATACTAAATATGTTTAATATGATTGTTACTCGCCTTTATATATGTACAGACTTGACTGAATACTATAGATAGAATTGTGTTTATAAAGTGCCAAAACGTGTTCGGCACCTCTGAATTTGCTTAACCCAGCGATTGCAATGCAATACTTTTTACAGGGCACTAGATGTCCGAAGGATAGCTTGTTTATAATAATAGCAGACAGGTGTGCGGTGTAAGTGACTTGAACAAAAGGCAGATGTACTATTTCATTTAATGTACTTTATGGTCTTTGTTAGTGAATTCACTTATTCAGCAGGAGATGCTAGATAAATATACTGCAATGGGCTGGAGCCTTGGCCTGTCCACAGGTGCTCCTTGCATGCTATGTCTCAACAACACCACCAACAACAACTCCATCACAAATACACTATTTTTAATCACATGTCATAAGTATCTAAACATACCAAAATATAGTTGGGGTTTTTTGTTGTGTTTTTTGGTTGGGTCAGAAAACTATATTTTGGTATGTTTTAGATACTTATGACATGTGATTAAACAATAATGTAAATGCATTTGTGATGGAGTTGTTGTTGCTGTTGAGACATAGCATACGAAGGGCACCTGTGGATCTGTCTGCATATTTTGTTTTCTAAGCGATTATGATGTTTGAAAAGAGAAGTGAAGTGGACGAAACAATTATTGAACATTTTCAAGTAACTCTTATTTGAAGTCATTTTTAAAATGCACATGAAGTGCAAAACAACCACAACAGTACTAGTAGATGTCTTTGGTAAATTTGCAAAGTTTTCAAAACATGAAAACATGTGGCATCGCATATTGATTATTTGAAAATATGATAATATTATGCTTAACTCTGTTCTGTATTTAGATAAAATTTCAATACCTACTGAATATTCATAAACAAATTAGATGTAATGAAATTTGGAAGATGGAACATTGTATCCATTTTAGAAACTAAAGAAACATAAATCAAATACTATAAGCAAACACTGTGGAGCCGTCTGATCTGGGTCTACTCTGTTTGCAAATACGTGAAAACACGTTTATATAAGGGAAAGGGTTTACCCATTCCCTAGTAGATATTTGGAAAATGATTTAATATATCATGAATAGTTATTGCTACATTCAAAATTACCTCGTACACGTATTGGTATTTTGGCAAAATTGTGACAAAGACTCTGACCTGTGATACCCTTTAAGCAAACACAATAGACTCACTGTGATAGGGTCTACTCTGTTTGAAAACACGCCAAAACACATCACTATCAGGCAATGGATTAATAGCCAAATACTTCATCAAAACAAACAGATAGCCCCTGTACATGTAGGAGCCTTCTGATCAGGGTCTGCTCTGTTTGTTAATGGAATAACATAGATCTGATTTTAAGAATAAATTTAAATAATATTCATGATGTCATCATTTCGTACAAGAATATGCATGGAATTAACACTGAGGCTATGTAACATGTAAATGCTTTTTCACGAATTTGCAAACAAAGTAGACTCAGATCCCATGGTTCCTATGGAGCCTTCTGATCTGGATCTACTCTGTTTGCACGGTCGAAGAATTTATGTAGTTAAGGAAATGTTATGCTTTGTTTACTGATTAATACTACTGACTTATGCCTAAAAGCTTTCGGAGTCCAGCATTATGGCAAAACATTGCAGATTTGGAACCAATCCATCACTTTTAATAAAATTAGTCCAAGTCTGACAAATTACAAGCTTTAAATACCAGGCACTGACTGTTCAAAGTCGTTTATGCATTGGGCAATTAGTGCCCTAGACATGTTAGCAGCAATAGAACACATTAACCTTTTCCCTGAACGTTTGGAGTACAGCAGATGCTGTCTTAAGTGGCCATCAAAAGAGGTCAAATTAAACGTCTTACATGGTAGCTTAATGCAGGGCAAACTTCATGCAGAAAGCTCCTACAGAAACTTCCTGCATTACTTTTGCCCTGCATTAAGCAACCGAATGCTTTTTCAGACTCGTGTACAATAAATGCTGATGGAGTCATATAGACTATTTTTTGTATTATTAGCTAAAATGTTCCTTAAAGTTTTTAGATTATAAAAATAAGTTAATGAATATTCCTTTCCCTAATGGATACTTGGTTTATGCATTTTCAAACAGGAGACCTAGACGGGACATCCTCTAGTCTGCCTTTGTTATATTAGTTTAAACATATTTTATTTCCATATTAAAGGAAATTGGATCGGGTCACAAGTACTTACAGCATGCATGTACCTCTCCATGCAAAGCATTTATATATAAATAAATATGAAACTTCTTAAATCCAGAAATGGAAGGAGAACGTCAGATATCTGTACTATTTCATTTTTGTCGTACCCTTTATTACTTTTCTACAGTTACTCTGTTTGCAGCTCAATCATTGAGTACACTATCGATAGGTGGATACAGTATGTTCAATTAAATGTTTTTTTGTTATACATGCACTTTACCACTGTATTTGCTGTCGCGGTTGTTGTAGATTAGTCGGAGAGGGGATACGTTTATTTACACTGTTTGTCTTTTAGGATGGGGATGGAATAAGGGTGAGGTTGGGCGCCCATAAACCGGTTTAAACCCCCGGTGACTTTTGTCACTGATCGTTCCAAGGCGGTACTTCCATCTTCCTCCTATTGTATGTTTGTTTTGTCTTTGTGCGTCTCTTGTTGTTTTTTCTACCTATGTACATTTGCTGTTTCCTTGTGTTGCTGTTCGGGCGAGTGTTTGTTCTGTATGTGGTGTTTCCTGCATGACTCATTTTTGTACTTTTAATAGAGTTGTTTGTGAAAGAAAGAGAAAGTAATAGAGGGATGGCGAGAGAGGGGGAGATATATAGAGAGAAAGGAGAGAGAGAGGGGGAGAGAGAGGGGGAGAGAGAGAGGGAGAGAGGGATAGAGAGAGAGAGAGAGAGAGAGAGAAAGATGTGGTGAGAGGTAACATGCCTATAGTAGTTTAATTAGATATGATTATATATTTTCTACCATAATGGAAAAAGTCGATGTTCAAAGTTCCATCATAGAAATTCTGTCAATGAATACCCAGGAGGTTGTGATTTTTTTAACAAATAAATATCCCTGAAGGTAATGGTGAAATACTACATCTGAGGCTATCTATAATATATTTTTAAAATTGGACAGTGATCTGGGAAAATGAACCTTAGTGGAGTGAAAACAATACCAGAGTCAGCTTCTACGACTTTAACCCTTTCCTTCATATAAGCGCCTTTAACACATTTGCTAACAAAGTAGATCCAGGTGATGCCAAATCAAACAGTTCCTGTAGCAGCCATCTGATCTGGGTCTGCTCTGTTTGCTACAGGAAGTTGATAGACCGGCTTTTGTCAAAGAAAAGCATTTCATTAAAATGGTTAAAGCATTTAACCTTGCAGACGATGATGAGACAATACATCAAAGACGTGACTGATCTAGGTCTGTTCGCAGTCCATTACAGCCCTTTATCTTATATCGTGGTTCATTTCATCAAGCTGTAGCTGCCTTTAAGGTTTCTCTACAATCTAAACCTTTTTTTAAAAAAACATGTTTTTTAATTTTTCACTCAGTGCATTCCATATGTATCTACAAAGGAAACCATGCTAATTACATGTACAGTAAAACCGGAATTCTAGTAGAGAAGAATTCTGATACTTTTAGGCAGATGGCTGCTTAATGCAGGGTGACGGTCATGCAGAAAGTTCCTAGAGGAGCAGAAATGTATCACTTGTCACCCTGTATTAAGCTGCCATCTGTGTCCATTACCGATATTTATACCAAATTTAATATCCAGTTTAGAGAGGTTTTACTATATATTGAAACTGAATACAATAAGGAAATATGATAATGGTTTATGAATTTATATCTTTTCGATTAGATGTTGATTTGTTTTGTTAACCCTTTACTCTATGAATATACATGTAAGACATAAGGACATCATGATTACGAATTAGATTAAATTTATAATGATACATTAACACATGCAATTTTGGGCATGGCATGAAACTTGGAATCAGATCTATATCATATCAAAAGCAAATAGAGCTGACCCTAATCAGACGGCTCCTAACTAATATGTCTGATCTGGGTCTTCTCTGTTTGCAAATGTATTAAACGGCATATTGGTTAAATTATTAAATAAAGACAGTTTAACCTTAAGTAGCAGCATGAACTGCGTTCAGTGATGTATTCATGTCGATTTAGAGTAAAACTGATAGTTTATCTGCAATTTTAAAACGTGCAAAATAAAGAAAATAAAATTTTAAAGTGCATACAATATATCATTACATCAGTCGGTATTCTCGATGTTACAGAACCTGTGTGTAACCAGTGCGTAATCAATCAATTATGGGTAAACAAAGTGTAACAAAGTGCAACGCCACCTAGTTGGGCAGGGGCAGATAACCGACAAAGGTCCCCATTGGTAGTTTTGTCGCCACCGATGTCGCCAATATGCACCACAACAACAGTGCATTGTTTGTGTTAGCCTCTATTTCTATGTCTGAAATTTGCATTGAACTGCATAATTCTCCCATTTAGCAAAACTTGTAGACGACAATTAGAAAGTCGGCGTTACGTAATACCTTTTGAAATTATAGCATAGCCTATTCTAAAACCCTTCAGAAATGCAAACTAATTTTTTAAATGTCAAGTTTGAAATAGAAATAGAAGTTTGCTCCACAAACATAACAATGCCGTATTAAATGTTGACTTCACGCATCACGAATTTGTCTTTTTAATAAAATATAAGGGGCCCGTCTGGCTTAAATGTTCGCAAGTCCTAATTTAGTTTAAACATATTTATTTCTATATAACTTGCAATACATATAAATACATAACATCGAGAATCAAAAGGATTGGATCGGAAGCATGCTTGTTATTGAGATCCTCTCCTCAAGTATTTATTCGTCTATAAATTTACAATCAATGGTGGACATGTGAATAAACATGTCGACAAAAAGAGTCAAGAATAACAGAAAACTATCCGGTGTAAACCAAAAAAGACGGAACGCTAAGCCGGTGCCTGGATGCCAAACAAACAAACAAGAAAAAAACCAAATAAGAAAAAACAAACCTAGCCATCTGGAACCAGAAACCCACGCAATAGAAGCGGTCCGCTGCCCGGAGAATGAGCCCCCGGCGGAAATTGAAACTAATCGACATTGTTTAGGTAAACCGTTTTGATGTTATTATGAAGTATTGCACAGCTTGAAAAAAATATTCCTGTTAGATTCCTCATCGAGTGATGGGTCGCCATAAAGAAACAACTTTGTTGACGGCGCACAGATTGCATTTACTTTGACAAAAAGGTCATTACGACTTGTGTGGTATATTGGACAAGAGAAAAAGTAATGTTGAACACTTTCAATTTCCCCACAAGTGCATAGTGGTGAATTAACAATATTTTTCTGAAAGAGGGTTAGGTTTAAAGTACTTGAATTCGTTCGAAGGCGACAGTGAAGTATCTAGGCTTTTCTGTCTCCCATGTAATAGTACGGAGCTTTAGGGCGAGGCTTATCTTGGTTGATTAATCGCTTGAAAGACGAAACAGTATTTGAATGTCTGGTTTCTAAGGATATAGAATTCCACTCGCGAATGACAAATGGTAAGAAAGAATCATAGTACAGTTGTGTTCTGGCACGCAAAGATTTAAAGTTATCAGCATTTCGTACAGGATACCTGGATCCCTGACCTACAAATGGTGGTACTAGGTCCGAAAGATAATTGGGGGTAAGATGATTTGCCATTTTATAAAACAGTATCAGTTTGTGTTTTCTCCTTCTTGATTCGAGAGATTCCCATCCTGTTTCAGTGTTTAGATTTTTAAGTGAGACTAACTTGGTAGTTCCTGTTACGATTCTAGCTGCTTCATATTGTATCTTTTCTAATTTACGACAAACGCTGCTACTGGGATAGCAGAAATCATCGCATCATTAACCCTTTCCCTCATATTGACGACTTTTGACAACTCTGTAAAAACCATTATGTTAAACCATTGTGATAAATAGAACATTTGCTCCTATAGGAGCAAATGCTCTATTTATCACAATGGTTTCAAACTACAAAATTCTAAAATTTTCCTTTTCTCTAGTTAATGCTCCTTTTCGGTAGATTTATCAAAAAAGGTTGTGTCTAAAAATAGCCGGGTAACGGTAACGGGTTAACCAGGGACCCATCTTACTAAACATCGTCAGAGCAACAGATAAGGGCGCGTATTCAAAAACTAATATCGTCCTTCCAACACCAAACCCTATAGTGTGACCACTCTTCAAATCGGAGAGACAATTCTAAAGAGACGATTCTAAAGAGAAGTCAAAACATAGGGTCGGATGGAGAAATGAAAAAGTTATTCTTGAAAATGTTTTAGTTTACTTATCCCAAGTCCTTATTTGATAGTATCGCAGTTTCTTGTGTGCAGCAATTAAATATATATTATGTCATAATTAAGCAAACAGAGCAGGCTCTAATTAGACGGCTCTAATTAGACGGCTCCTACAGCAGCAATGAGAACTGGGTCAACTCTGTTTGTAAAGGAGCAGAAAAAAGTATTTTGGAGTAAATGGTTGAACGCAGCCATCGCAGTTCGAGTTTAAAAAAAATATTTATTGACATAAATAACATTAATGTAACACCTATATCCATATAACAATATATACAGTAAAATCTCGCTTATTCGAACACTAAAATATTATCATTGTATATTTTAACTTTTGTCTCTGTCATAAATTCAAACGATGGATTATTTTGTGGAAATCTCGCTGCTGAATATATTGGAAAGGAGTTAGTTTCGTGTCAAATGTTCCTGGCCTTAAAAGTTTGCCCAAAATTATTTATATATACAGTAGAACTTGTCTTAAGCGGTCACTCGATTATTGAACATAGGGGTGATTGCTTAATGTAAGGCAAACATATTGCCAAAAACGTCTTTATTTCTGCATGACTTTTGACCTGCATTAATCCACCACCTGTCTTACAGACCCATCATTAGAGTTCTGTTTGATGGCCGCATCAGACAGGTTCTACTGCAGATGATTATAAATCCTCGCGTAATATAGTCAAATCTAAAGTCATTTTAATAATATGTCTGTATAATTTATACGTTTCTTCATTATAATTGTCTTTTTTGTTTGAATGAAATTTTGCAAGGTAAACTCCCATGCCTGTGTTTATGAGACGGAAAACCCAATCCGATAATTACGGAAACCAGTGGATATAGTCGGTCGTCAAGTTCTGATTGAAGCAAATCATTTCGGGAAATACCGTGAATATTAATTAGCCGTTCGCACAAATAGCTGACACAGATCAGTCAAAAGTGTAATAGTTGACCTACATGCCTCGAAATGTGTAGGTCCTGCAGACCTGATTGATTTTACGACATCTTGAATACCCCTTAAGCCGGTGCTAGGGGGCGTGTGCAGTGTTGCACTTTCAATTACTGCTCATGAACAGACTCAATAAAACCGAGTCTGCAATTTTCTCTTTTTGTGTTGCAATTTTTGCTTTCGGGGGATCACCACCCTTCAGAATTTATGTTCCGGTGAATGGCGGACGTGTGTCCGGACAGACGAACGAGAGGGTAAATAAGTGGCTCTAAAGTTATGTGGCTAAAAACGTTATGTGGTTATAAAATTTATGTGGTTATGCAATCTCAACTCACGAGAAGGTATTTGTGGGTCTACTGTCCCTCAAAGTGTGTGGCTATATGTCTACGTTTTTAAGTGGAAACATTCTCAAAAATAATGTGACTTTTATTTCACAAAGTATTAGAAAAATCATACAGCTTGCTAATTTTGAATGAACAAAATATTTTGTCATGATGAATGTATCAATAAAACTTCTCAAATCATTTGTCCCTTGTCTTAAGAAAACTTAATTTAGTGGAAACTGAGAAATATGTATATGCCTAGACTGTTGTTACCCCAAACGTAACTAGAACTATAACTAAAGGTAACGAGTGAGTGAGTGAATTGGTTTTACGTCCGACCAACAGTATTTCATTTATTTGCAGACTATAGTTATAGTGCTGCCTCACTGGAATGCCCCTGCCGCGAGAACATAGCAAAGACGCCTCACCCAGTCACATTATCACTAAAGGTGAAGAAATACCCCCGCTAAGCTGTCTTGATCGCAAATTAAACAAAACCTTAACCAGATTTATTTTAAAAGGACCATAATTCAAAATGCTTGACAGAGTTATGTACTCTTGCATGCAGATAAAGCTTGTGATGGTGAACACGTGTTCCAAGTTTCAAAGCTTTATCTCACAGGGTTATGAAAATAAATAGAGTTTAACAAAAACCTTAAGAGACAGACCAACCAACACACTGGTCCCTATTTACTCCCACTCAAACTGTTTGCTGGGGTATAAAAAGCTAACCAACGCAGATGATAGGGTGACAACAATATCTTAATATTTTCCCCCAGAAAAGTCAAGCTCAAAACACTGCACCAGCTTCTATTTCGGGGCATACGTAGGTTTAAATAATGGATATAAAATGAATACAGGATACAATGTTGTAATTTTATTTATAATAAAGTAAACAACAAACTTTACGAGGAACACAACTGTGTAATAACTTAACCCTTTCCACCATTGCAAATCATCAATAACCTACTACGTTTAAAGCCGAAAGCTCCTTTAGGCACCAGTGTTTAATGTCATAGTTCAAATATTCATGTATGGCTCTTATGTGAAGGAGCAGGTAGAGGTACTCTTTGGCTCTTGTGTGGAGGAAAGGTTTAATCCTTTCCCTGTTCCATATTAGTGTATAAAATAAAGACATGAATATTTATTGGCTTAATATTTATAATGGCACATGCACACAGGATCGTTTGGTATTGGTAGAAACTGAAGTCGGATCTATTGTAATTACACAAGCAAACAGAGAAGACCCTGATCAGACACAGGAATGGTCTGACCTGGATCTACTCCATTTGCAAAGGCATTTACATGAGGGAAAGGGTTAAACAGTTCTAACATCTACTGCTAAACCCTCGATTTTATAGGTAGAAGTACAAAATTAAACTCTTCTCAGCCAGAAAGTCTTCAATGAGAAATATAAAGGACATTTCCAGTGTAATTACTGATGGGGGAGCTCAAAGCAGGCTGAAAGTAAAGCAGAATGCTCCTTTAAGAACATTCTTTACTTTCGAGCTTCTTCAGTTATAATCTGACGGATACAAAAAACAAAATTGCCAGTGGGCACAATATACGCCCCTCAAGGCCTTGTTCAACATAAACTAAATGCAAATTCTAAGACATTGACTATACATACTTGGACACACCCTTGGCATGTCCAGATAAACATTGTGGTGTAATGTGAAAAGGAGCCACCAAGCAGAATTTGAGTTACGATTTTTTTTTAAACAGATGAAGCTCGTGATGGTAGACATGTGTTCCAACTTGCAAGGCTATATCTCAAAGGGTTATGTAAATAAGTAGACTAACAAAAACCGTGAGGAAAAATTATAAATTAAAAAAACAATAACCCATAATTCTGAGAAAATGCTTGACAAGAGTTATTTACTCTTGCCTACAGCTGAAACTTGCAATGGTGAACAAGTGTTTGAGGTTTCAAGGCTTTATCTCAAAGGGTTATATGTAAATAAGTGGACTTTAACAAAAACCGTAACCAAAAATTCTAAATAAAAAGGGCCGTAAATCTAAAAAATGCTTGACAAGAGTTATTTACTCTTGCCTACAGGTGACCCTTGTGATGGTGAACATATGTTCCAAGTTTCAAAGCTTTATGTAAATAAGTGGCCTTACAACATAAATTGAGGTCGACATATTTGCTTAACGCAAATTCTAAGTCAAATTGTGCGACCTTGACTTTGGATATACATACTAAGACACACCCATGCTACTGTAGCATGTCCAGATAAGCATTATGGTGAAATTTGACTGAGGATACACCAAGTATAACTTGAGTTAGAGATGTTACAGACAGTCATACATTTAACATATTTGCACATTCCAAGTCCAATTGTCAAATGGGCGTATAAGAAGGGATATAATTCTGTCAAAATGCTAGACTGAGTTATGTACTCTTGTCTGCAAGTGAAGCTTGTGATGGTGAACAAGTGTTCCAAGTTTCAAAGCTTTATCACAAAGGGTTATGCAAATAAGTGGACAACAAAAACCTTAACCAAAAATTGTTTGTTAAAAAAGGGTCATACTGGTAATTCTATCAAAATGCTTGACAGGGTTATGTACTATTGCCTTCTGGTGAAGCTTGTGATGGTGAACAAGTGTTCCAAGTGTCAAAGGTTTATCAGGAAGGTTTATGCAAATAAGTAGACTTTAACAAAAACCTTAACCAAAAATTCTAAGTTAACCCATTCCCACATTGACGCCTCTGTAAAAGTCAGTGAAACCATTATGATAAAAGGAAATTTTAGAGTTTGAAACTATTGTGATAGAGCATTTGCTCTTTTTACCACGATGGTTTCAAAACTACACAATTCTGAAAATTTCCCTTTCTCTTGTAAATGATCCTTTTTGGTAGATTTATTCAGAGGTTGGGTCCAAAAATAGCCTATGCAGGAATGGGTTAAAAAGGGTCATAATTCTGTCAAAATGTGCCATTCCATAATACGTCCCGTTTTTACAAACAGGCATATAATAAACTATTTGGTAACCTTATACTAAGAAAGACATGCTGAAAACTACAAAATGGATTTGCAATTTTTCAAATGGTTGTTGAGCTTCAGTCTTTCAAATAAAATGAATTTGACCTATGGGATATAGAACGGGATCAATCCATTTGGTATAATTAACCCTTTCCTCCATAAATACACCTTTCTTTGTCTCTGTAAAAGTTGCTTCTTGAAACCATGGTGATAAATAGAGCATTTGCTCCTATAAGAGCAAATGCTCTATCACAATAGTTTCAAACTCTAAAATTTCCTTTTCTCTAGTTAATGCTCCTTTTTGGTAGATTAATTCAAAGAGGTTGGGTCTAAAAATAGCCTATGGAGGAAAGATTCTTAGAATGATTAAACTTTGAACAATTAAACATACAGAATTTATGTCTTACCCATTCCCACTTGAAATTTTGAATTTCATCACCTCATGAATATTATATATAGTCTGAATTTTTTTTTTCATACAATGAAAAAATAATTATTGGTAATAAAAGGAACTGTTTAAAAATAATCTATGAATTTTCTAAAGCATACAGAACAGATCACAATCAAAAAGCTCCTACAGCAGCTGTCAGTCTTGAGTCTGATCTGTTTACATAGGCCGCTAAGCGAGATTTTGCTTAACCAACGTACTGACAAGAGTTTGTATCCAGTATAAACTTTCTACTTTCCTATTGGATTTAAAACGAAGCTAAGCTGTGTTTATCAGGACAATTGCAATGCAGACCGTCAAATCAAACAAAGACAATGCAAACGACTTGGCCAAGGTCCCATTTTTCAGAGATTGAGCCACAATAACACCAATAGGCTCAAACATAACCTGGCTGCTGGCCACAATGAATTGTAAAATGGTATTAAAATTTAACTAAAGTACGAAAATTTCAACAAGGGCCACTATTGTCCCCGATATCGCTCACCTAAATATATTGAATTGAATACTTTTATTGAGAGGATTGCAATGTGAAGATTAGTTTACTGCAAGTATTGATTTACATTGTATTCTATAGTTCATGAATTGTCACATTCAATCCTAGTGATGGGCAAACTAGTTCCTTACAAACAGTAAGCATCAATACTCTTACTTATCTTAAAATAAACAGTGAAAGGCCAATCAGAAGGCCCTTTAACCCTTTCCCAGTTCAGTATTTCATGTAAGAAATAATGACATAATGAACATTTATTAGTTGGAAGTTTTATAATGGCATTTACAGACACTATTGTTTCGGTAGACTCTCAAGAGTCGGGCACATTATTTCATAAGCAAACAGAGCAGACCCTGATCAGGTGGCTCCTATAGGAGCCATCTGATCTGGGTCTACTTTGCAAATGCATGGAAACATGTTTACATTAGGGAAAATGTTAAACCAATTCAGTTCAGTATCTTTTTAATTTAAAACAGAATAATCAGTTTAACTCTTTACTCCATAGATACTCATTTTAATCCATTTACTACATTCCTGCACTCAAGAAAATAGTTCCACTTTATAGTCACGAATATGCACCATAAGATATAGTTCATATACCCTAGCATATGGTAGGTAAAGCAGGCTGAAAAGTAAAGCCAAATGTTCCTAAATGAGCATTCTGCTTTACTTTCAAACTGCTTTAAGCAACCTTGAAGTTGGCAATATGATGAACATTTTTATGAACTTATTTTGAAATCTGGTCAGGGATGTCATTTAAAAGGATTGTGGACAGAGGGCTGGATGCAAGGCGATCCTAAAAGCTCACCTTGAGCCTTCTACTCAGGTGAGCTAAAAACAGCCTAAAACAATGGCTCAGCCGCTCACTAAAACAGTATAAACCAAAACTAAGAACAAACAAACATACTTATACATGGCAAAAAGCTACGACAAGAGAAATTCTTATAGGCATTACTTTTCTATTTCAGTCATGACTTTAACCCTTTCCCTGTTCTGTATTTAATCAAAATTTCCATACCTACTGAATATTCATGGACAAAATGGTTATAATCAAATATTGAAGGTGGAATATTGTAGTGATTTTAGAAAGTAAAGAAATAGATATTCTCAAATTCTAGTAGCAAACAGAGTAGACCCTGATCAGACGGCTCCTCTAGGAGCCATCTGATCTGGGTCTACTCTGTTTGCAAATGCGTGAAAACATGTTTATATGAGGGAAAGGGTTAAAGGTCACCTGGATACTGAGGGTTGGTGTGACCAAATATCCCTTAAATCTGTCATTTATAGACACAGAAACATTAGTATTTTAATGACGATAACAAAGATGACACAGCCAATGATATAATAGCTTCTTGTTTATATTCTTTTCAAGTCAGGCTAAAAATTAACTGGATGATCCAAGCAGCTTTAGAATGTTTCAATTTATATACCGGTAGTCGTTTCTGCTGGAATTTGACATCACAGGTCTATACTACTAGGAACCAATATAGCAGTAAACAAGCCCTGTGACATCACCTTCCTGATGAAGTCAGTCTTTGGAAGGTTCTTCATTGGAGAACCGACACATCACCAAGGTAAAAAATGTTCTGGATAAGTAATGAAACTACATAAAATAAGTGAATAGCTATCCTGGAGGCCGTCTTATGGAATGTCATACGACAAATGTTGTCGTAAATAAATTTTAAACTATTTATTTTTCTATCTTATCCTGTTTGTGACTATTCCAAAGAGATGTCACAAGACAGGATTAGATGAGAAAACAAGAAATTATATGTATTTTTTTTTTTTTTTAAACTTACATTTTGTTTAAAGTTTCCCAAGACAGAACCCTGGTGAATTTTAAAATGACAAGTGTTTTCAACCTAATTATTAATATAGGAGAACATATTAAATTGGGCGCAACATCTGGAAGTGACATCCTTGTTACCATTGAATGAGATTCATATCATAAAGTAGCATCTAATCAGGATCCCACCTGCTTGGCACCACCTTATTACTCTAATAAGAGAGTATACATGTTTTAAATTTGGGAATTAAAGCCTATATTAGTAGCAGCAGATTCAAGAAGTTGGCCCCTAGCTGATTAAGCAATATTAGAATTGAATCTGCAATAAATCTGTTTCAATTAAATGTCATAATCCTTTGCTCCTAGAAGCTACTAAAGGCCTGGTTCAAGTGTCTATATATGTTCAACATAAGTCTTAACCCTTTCCTCCATAAATACTCATTTCTACGCCTCTGTAATAACCACATCTTGAAACCATTTTAATAAATAGAGCATTTGCTGCTATAGGAGCAAATCTATCACAATGGTTTCATTCTACAAAATTCTAAAATTTTACTTTTCTCTAGTAAATGCTCCTTTTGGGTAGATTCACTCCAAGAGGTTGGGTCTAAAATAGCCTATGGAGAAATGGGTTAAACAATTTAAAGATTAATAGCTTTCTTCATACTGCTGTTTTAAATTTCAATTTTTCATCACAGTATTAGTGCTCTAGAGTTCCACATTCCATTTTCTTGTCATTGTCAATGGCAAGAAATCAGTATATACCTCATGTTAAGTTTTTTTTCCAGTATATTCTTATTTTTCAACTTAAAATTGAACATTATTAACAGTAAGTATAGTCTTTTTCAAAGTTTGTGTAATAAAATGGGAAATGAGTGGAAATAATTAAATGTGTTTAATAACATTATGAATAACACTGCATTTATCTAACATTTAGTCAGTTTCCATTGAATAAACTGAAAATCTCACAGGAGTTTCACAAAAGAATCTTCATTACTGACAGAAACTTTGAACCCAAAACAGAGTGCTGAAATGTGCTATCATGTAGCCCAACCATATGTGCACATTTCTTATATTCTATACTCTGTGGTTAATGGCGCTGATTTTTTTAACTATCTTGTCATTGGACCTTTTCCAAAGTTTTCCATTACGGTTCTTGCTTTGTTTCTTTGCCGCCTCTATTGCTTTTTTCCTAGGACATAGTTTTGACTGTAGGTAACTTTGAAAATATCTTTCAAGCTCTTCCACTTCTTCCTGGTCCCATTTCTGCCTTTTGCAAATTGTTCTCTTTGCTCTTGCTACCTCCTCTTCTTGCTCCTCGTCCTCATCTGACTTGTCTTTCAACTCTATGTCTGAATCAGGTGGACTTTCGAACACCACCTCATCAATATCGCTGTAAGAATAAATAAAAATTAGATCATACTAGTTAGATGCACATACTGCTAGTCAAGACATATCTTCATTTTCATATTACTCTATGCTTGTGTAGATGATTAAATTGTTCGAAACACTTTGTTCAATTAATACTACAAAACAGACCAAAGCAACACCAGAATATTAATGGCAATAAAGAGTTAATACTTTTTGAGTAGCACGCCTAACTGGCCTTACTTCCTGTATACCAATCTTATGTACGGAAGTTTAATATTTAAACTGGACCTGTAAGCCATTTTCTTTGCTTGCAAATGTTTTTTGGGAAATTGTTTAAGTTTTAACAAAGCGACCATGAGAGTTCTTTTGTTTTCTTTATATTAACCCTTTCCTCCATAAATATGCCTATCTACTACGCCTTTGTAAAAGTCATTTTTTTTGGAACCATTGTGATAAACAGAGAATTTGCTCCCAATTAGCAAATGCTCTATTTATCAATGGTTTCAAAACTACACAATTCTAAAATTCTCCTTTTCTATAGTTAATGCTCCTTTTCGGTAGATTTATTCAAAGAGGTTGGGTATAAAAATAGCCTATGAGGGAATGGGTTAATGAATATTTCTGCACTGACAAACAGATAAGATCAAGATTAGATAGCTCCCATAGGAGCTAAGAAGTGTTGGGACTGTTTTTGCTTTTAAATCCAATAAATTTGAGTATTCATTTTGAAATGACTTTTGGATATTATGCATATGAATATTGTAACTGTTAGTAACAGATAAAACAAGATGTATTTGAACTGTACCCTCTGTGACCAAGACCTCAACCTTTGTCTGATAGGACATAAATTGTACAAAGTTCAAGCACTTCTTTAGTGGAAAACATATGCCAAATATAAATGTAACTATGTAAATACGACTTATTTCGCCACATGGAGTGCTAAAGTTTTGGCCAGGACTAAATTCTGCCCATCTGACCTCTAAATAACTCACGTTGTACCAAGCTTACAGGCCTAGATTTTTTCCTTTGCAGGTTGACAGCTTATCTGTTATGCAACTTAATAAGGAGTCGCAGACAGTTTTGATCCTGGTGAGACACCGAGTAGCATCAAACCCCTTTCATATTTGATTTTTGTTTAATTTACACATTGTGTATCTGTGTAGTATGATGTAATAAATGGTCCTGCATATTTGGTATGTGGGAACAATGTTTAGTCCAAACTGGCATCCTGCTTAGCCTTCAAGTGCTTTTAGAGTTGAGTACACATGCCAAATATGAAATCTTTATCACATGTAGTTTCAAAGTTATGGCCAAGGTTAAAAGTTATGGACAAACAGACCAACAAACCCCTGCAATAAATAGGCCTCAACCTATGTAATGTGGGGGTGTATGCATACTTTGTGTTTGCGTCATCTTCATCTTGAATTGTATGTGGCTCGGCAACAGTTTCTGGTTCATCAGTCTTTGGGAAAATCAGGTCTAAATGAGAAAAAAAAACAACTTTAAAATAAATCAGAATAATGCCTTTACCAATAACCATAACCGTTTCTAGTTTTGAAGACAGGGCCTCTTAAATCAGGTTGAAAGTGATGCAGAATTTGCACTTTTGCTTTACTTTTCCGCCTACTTCAACCCTTTCCATGTTATTCCAAATTTCAATACCTACTAAATATTCATGGAGATAATAGTTAGATGGAAAGAGGAACATTGAGGAACTTTTTGGAAAGTAAAGAAACAGCTTTTTCAAATTCCTACAGCAAACAGAGCAGACCCTGATCAGACGGCTCCTATATGAGTAGTCTGGTCTTCTCTGTTTGCAAATGTGTGAAAATGTGTTTATATGAGGGAAAGGGTTAAGCTACTATCTGCTAAAATATTGAAACTTTTTTTTATGGTTCATACTCATGACTGTATGAAATAGGAACAATTTTCTTTAGTCAGAGAAATACATTAACCCTTTCATCGCCGATGTTGCATAAATGCACTACGACAAATAGTGCAGTCCCAGTTCAAGGCGGCGTCTGATCAGAGATTTCACTATTTGTCCCAAACTCTATATCTATATATGTGCTTTATTCCTTTGAGGTTGGCATTTATTTATCGTATTTCCTTATTTTACCAAAGATTAACAAAATTGGATTGCAGACGACAATTGGCGCCGAAAGGGTTAACGAGACTTAAAAAAATTCTTAATCCTTATGCTCCCATTGGCATCCTTGTCAATATATTTTGAATCAATTAAAAGTCCAAATTAGGTCAAGGTCAAATCTTGGTTGGGTGATATGTGGTCCAAGGCAACAACTGTGCAAGTATCAAAGCATTCCAGTAAACAGTGTTAGATGAAAAGGTAAAATCTAGTTACCCTCAATTTTGCAAGAAATCTGAAACAGGAAAATGGTAAAATGATTTGGTAAATATATTCCGTACCTTGCAGGTCTATATCATCGATGTTTTTCCCTTTATATTGGCTCGTCAGATTCAAGTCCTGCACCAAAAATAGCTTGCTCAACTTCACACGTTCAATGAAGCCAGACATGTGTCTATAGTAAGATTTGTGAATATTTGGTGTATGCCCCAAATGTCGGCACAGCCACTCAACTTGATACGAGTCAAGGTTCAAAACCTAAAAAAGAAGTAATCAACAACTTTTATATTTATATCAGGCAATTAGTTCAGGTGGAAACCAAACCATAAGGTAAAACATTTCGAAATTATATTTGCTAAGTCAGACAAGTGTCCCATGTTTGTTACTGAAGCTATATTTGACGGACCTCACTTTCACTCGTGTCAACTCCCAGATCAATCTAACGGATCCACATATGTGTAGCACAGGGTTACAGATAAGGTGTGTATCTGCGTAAATACGCAATCAAATTCAGCTGGAAAGCAATTATTTTGAAATTCATGCGTACTGAAAATCAATTATAAAAGTGGTTTACGCAAAAGCATTCAAGCAGACGCGTATTAGTATGCGATACTCGGACATTTCTTAGGCATAAATAACTATTGTTTACTAAGACACCAGACTTGTTTTACTGCAACACCGGTTATACTGGTTATTCATTTCGTAAATACAGCTTATTTTACAGGTCCAGTCACAAATCTCGGTATATTATATTGGATGTTATGCAGCGTCCTTTTTGTTAGGTTTGTTTCAAATAGTAAACCAGTCAAATCGTCTGCTATCTGTATCTATATGTATATACATAGTAGAATCCTATTATATATAGGCTTTTACACGACGGCTATATATGCTTAAATACTTTCCTTAATTATATTAGTTCTTCCCTTGGCGAACCAGGAATAATTTGTAAAATGCATCATTGTTGAGCTTGTGAACAAAGTGTCAGTGGTATAATTGTCGATCTTTTGTCGCAAATCTGTAAGTGACTAGTAGAGAAGGTGCAACTAAAGTCGGCAAAAATACTGTCAATCAATGTTTCAAAGTATCTCTGACTTGAAACACATTACTCCTGCACAAACAATGAGGTGTTGAAAATGTTGGCAAATGAAGGGCTACATTGAACATTCGGGTGTCAGGTATCAGTAAATGGACTTAGAATTACAGACTAAAAAGGGCATTTCTGTGAAATATACCAATCTCAGTAATAGCTATAGGCTTATAACATATAAAATATACTGAATCTAAAACTGTTGGAGTAAAAAAGCAATTAATTTCAAATTGATGGAGTAACAATTTTCTTGATACTCAATTGAAACTCTAATTACCCAATTCCTTGAAAAAGTAAGGAGTAAATACCCAATTAACACAAAACCTTATCTGTAACCATGGTAGCAGGCGACATTTTAAGGTTTAGCATACTGGATTTGTAAATTAGATCCACATAAAGTTTTAATGAATTGAATATTCAGTGTACGAGCAAACCAGTTGATCTAGATATCAAATAACTATACTATGGCTAGGTCCAGATTTAGATCTAAATACCTTTAAAATGAGTATAAAATCTGCAGCAGTGACGTAGTTGGCTTCCATATAAATAATAGCTCGCAAAGAATATTTTGACTGATTTGCTTAAAAGTAATAACGTTACAAATATAATAGAACCAAAAGACTCATTAAGAATGAATTGTGTGTCGGGACTTCCTTATTCTCTACCTTTTTGAAGGGCTTTGCATTCTCCTAAATAGATCTAGTGGTTTTTGTCTCAAAAGAAAGGTGCAAGTCAATGACTTAAGATGGAAGTGGAAGTGATGAACGCTCGGCGTGACTGTATTTATAGAATACTTCAGAGTGAGTCGGCACTCTTTCAACCAGTGAAAATACACAAACGCTGTCAATAACTGTCATTGACCAATCAAAAGACAACGGAATTATCCGTTAGCCACGTCACTACTGCAGTCGCAACACCACTCGCCGTACAAAATATAGTTATAACAATTGCTCATTTTTATCAGCAATAAAAATGCATTCATCAGGAAAACTGTTGACAATATAAATCTAGAGTTCTGACTTATTACAGCGGACAATGATTCGTTCTCAAATGGTTATTCTTGTTTGACCTGGAATTGGTCTCTTCCGTGCTGGTTGCAACCGATGACAGGTTCAACAAGAATTGTGCCTAAAGCAATAATTCCACAATATCAGCATTAATAATGGATATGAGTGAATTAAGTCTCCTAAGATGAATTGCAAACTGTAAGTTATCAGTATTAATAACATGAATATGATAATGACGCTATCAAGAAATGTCATGGGTTTCCGCGGAAATACCTAGACATGAGAATATCTCTAAAATTCACTCTGAAACTGATATTTAACTTCAGTAACAGGTGAAA
The DNA here is from genome assembly GCA_963576725.1 of Azorinus chamasolen. Taxonomy (NCBI): domain Eukaryota; kingdom Metazoa; phylum Mollusca; class Bivalvia; order Cardiida; family Solecurtidae; genus Azorinus; species Azorinus chamasolen. The sequence continues at coordinate 9,662,636 of OY755245.1, forward strand.
TATAACAAATACATTGGTTTCAATCATATTCTTGGATGCCCTATCAATTAATATAAGATTTCTCAAAGGTTATGCCAGTGGACATTCTGTTACAATATGCTTAAATTTATCTGCCAATAAAAAAGATACTGTCATCTCAGACTTGTAGATCAACAATAAGAACATCATTATGTAATATTACATTCAACAATTAGAGCAGCTGTCTTTCACATGAAAACTTAAAATTTACTTTGCTTTTAGTGAATATATGAATGTTGTTTTACAGTCCACTGACACAATAGGTCATTTCAGGCAATCAGGCCTACTTTACATTTAAGGTCTGCTGAACATACTTGGCTATTACGCTAAAAGAATGTCCCAATTGCTCATTTACCTGGGCAAGTGTAGCTGTGTATTTCCTCATAGTTATACTATTGATCCTCCCTGGAGCAGCAAGGTTTATTTCTTGGCATGTCTGTTTCAACGAATCATATGACCTTGTGTACTGGACAGTCCCTATAAAAAGTGGCAAGTTCCATTTTTAACCATGACAGAGGAAACATTACATATATCACAGTTCTAGGATTTGTAGCAGTGTACCAAAGGATTTGCATACATGTGATTTGCATACATGTGATTGCTCCTGAATCAAACGTAGGCTCAGATTTGAGGCCAACTCCCACTTGGGACAGGAATTTTCCCAATATCTGAAAATTTGACCTTGTTTTTTTCTTTTCTATGCCATTTTCTACCTTTTGTGCCAATAAGCGCTTTACTGAGTGCCTAAAAGAACCGGTGTTGTTGACTTGTTTACTGCCTTTTTTATCACTGCACAGAGCTGCATGTGCCCCTTATCAAAAGTCCACCATGACATGAAGAGTAGATGTGGATGGGTGTAGAATAGTAAAGAATAGAATTAGGAACAGGAGAGAATAGAATATTTATAATAGAAACTAAATTTCACTGATGTAATGTGCTAGATAGGCAAGGAAGTTCCAGTACCCAAGGGGGGGGGGGGGGGGGGGGGGGGGAAACACAACCCCTTTTCTTGCAGATATTTATGTTATATTTATATGTAGGGCAATAAGAAGGCTGAAACATACAACTTTTATATTAAGAGCTTCAGATTTGCCTATTATACCAACTCAAAAAAATTTCCATCCACATAAATCTCCCTCTTTGATACCCAAAGCTCCCTCGTGAAAAACCCCGAAAAAATTATCATATGTATGGATTTGTTTATTTATGTGAAGATTAAAAGTTCTTAATGACATGTATAATTTTCAAGAAAATACCATTGCCACTCGAAAAGTTAGTAAATAAGTATTAACCTTTACTAGGAAACAGGTAGTGGTTCCCTGGAGATATATTTGCTTCCTTCCGTGCAGACCACGAAGCCAGGAATTCCAATGCCCCTTGAACATCTGCCGGGATGAGTACAGGAACTGGTCTGTGTCCCTGGAAAATTAAGATATTTAGTTTCCCAGTGTCCAAAGGGTAAAATATATACATCCCATAAAATATAACTTTCCAAAATGGTTAACATCTTTAAATCACTGAACATAAAATTTCAAACACTGGTTGTTAATACACACTACACAAAATGTTTGGTTTTGGTTTTTATCAGTTGACAGTATTTCAGTCATATCATGATGTCCAGCTAATTACAGAAGTAGGAAGATCCTAGAGATTCTTCTGTGCATGGAACAAATTGCACAGGTCCATGCACTGAAGAACATCCAGGTAGAATTACTGACTTACTGCAAGCCAGTTGGAAGGCTTCCTCACATGAAAAATCCAAATGACCAGGATTTGAACCCAGGGGCAAAGTGATCTACACAAAAGTTTCCAAAGGCAAACAATACTTTTCACAGCTTCCAAGTCACTCAGTGTCTCATATAGAACTAGCCTTTTTTTACATGTTATTTTCCCAAAAAGGTCCTATACAAAACTCCCTATATTAAAGGCTCTGCCACGCTTTCAAAGACCATGAAAAAAGGGTCAAGATCAAAACTGTTAGCACATATGAAATATTTTCAATGCAGTAAAGAGGTTAATCTACTTTAATTGGTCATGATAATAATTTGATTTGTTGGTATGAACAGGAGTGTGTCACCTACTGGGAGAAATAATAAACATAAAAGCCGCATGGAGCGACAAGGCTCGTCTGATTTGGTGCTTGTCCAGCTAAATTTTTGAAAAAACAAAGGGCCAAAATTTTGAAATCAAGTGTTATGGTTCTCATGTTAGGGCCTTCTCCTCAACGAGATCTACCCACCTATTAAGTTTCATGTTGATACCTCTTATACTTTGTTATTAATCAGCTACATTAGTTTTGCACACCAACAAAGCCTATGGCCCCATTATCACAATAATCAGACAAAACAGAGAAGCTGAAATAGAAAGAATGATGGACAGAGAGACAGATGACAGAAAAGTGATTCCTAAGTGAGACACTGCCTCTTGGCAGGTGACACAAAAAGTATATAACATACTTTTCCTCTGACTGACATCAGTTCTTGCGATTTTAAAAGGTGTTGTTCAACCTTCGTCAACTCCCCCACCATGGACTTATCCAACTCATCAACATCTTTTGTTCTTCGGGCAAAGCTTTCTACACTGCAAAGAGGTTAGAAAAATAATTTAGGGATAACAGCCACTAATTCAACCAACTTATGCAATTACAAACAGTGCAGACCTAGTTTCAAACTTGTTACCCTTGTGGGGGATATAAACATTTGACCAAAGTGATCAATGTCAGGATATAAGTATGCAAAATACATTTCTATTATAATGACTTAATTTGATATTTTTTGTCTTAAGTTTAAAATTCAGTACCAAACCATAAAACATTTCAACTATCATAAGCCAATGCCTGAATACAGTTACAAGACTTGATTTAACAAACAAGAGCCGTGTGAAGCACTAATGCTCATTTGAGTTGGTGCTTGTCCAGCTAAGTTAAAGCTTTTTGAAAAAAATAATAAAGAGCAAAAACTCCAAATTTTTGAAATCATGAGTAGTGGTTCTTATGTAGGGACATTCTTCTCATTGATATCTACCCATTTATTAAGTTTCATGATGATACCTCTTATACCTTTTGAGAAATGAGCTACATGACAGTTCTTGCATGCCGACAAATATGACGTGAACACCTGACAACACCTGCAACCATGACTACAGTGATCACAATAACTCGACGTTCCTTCGAAACATGAGCTAAAAGTAGAAAATTTAAATTTTTAGTACAACAAAAATGTTATTTACCTGATAACATCAACTTCACCGCTTCTCCTTTTGTTGTATAGCAACAACCTAGTTTGTGCCAGCTGCACTATGCGGGCGAGGTTCTCTGGTGTAAGATGAATCTTTTTTAACTCATCAACAGTGTGAGTTGTAAGTTTCATAACATCTTCTGGTGTTGGTAACTCTTTCTTGAGGGAGAAGCGTCGGCGAACTAATACTGATCTCGCCAGTTTAGTCAATCTCTCCCCCCATTCAAGAGTAATTAGGTCCATGAAAGTCTTCATTTCTTTTGCTTCAAGGCTATGCGGATCCCGTTTCACCAAAAGGGCCCATTTTGCACTTGCTACTCTGCGAATGTCATACTTTAGTTTAACCGCATTACTCGGTGACTGCAATTCTTCTATGTCATCCATGTAAGGAAGGCAGCACTTCAATGATGCCGACAGAATGTTGTCAAATGCCTTTGTACACAAGTAATCAGTAAAGCTTTTGTTCAAACCATCCTCTTTTCTTAACTCAATCAATACTCTAGCCATTAGTCGCATATGTTGACTAGTATAATATCGCCGCTTTTCTCTGTTATCAATAGACCTCCTGAGCCAACTTTCTCCTAATGCTACAATGAGAGCATCATTTTTGGCAATGCTTCCAATTTTATCTTGAAGCATAGTTGGAAAAACCTCTTTTAACATTAAAGGAGATGGATTACTGCCTATAACTCCTGCCAAAACTTGGCTTTGAATGACTAAATTTCCTTTGGAAATCTTCCTCTTTGGTTTGGCGCATTTTTTGTAATGCACCTTTAAGTTTCTCAATAATATCCACTCTGTACATTCTGGACATGGCCCAAACTGACTGACATCTAGCGAAGTTGGTCTTCGACTCAAAATAAGTTCCCCTTCTCCACTTTTCATAACGTTTACATTATGTTTATGATCTCCAAGTTTTCGAATTCTAGCAAAATCTGACTGATCTTCTTCCAGCAATTTCTTTACTGCAGGAATTGTGTTGTGTGTTTTTAAGTGAACTTTCATGTGCTGTCTCAGTTTGCCACAATATAGACAAGCATGATAATTGTCATAAACTCTAGTATTTTCCCTTTTTTTCCGATTTGCTTGAGCTGTGGAACAACAGTGACTTTTCCTGTATTTTCTTATGTAAATCTGTGGTATGTTTACATCTCTTTCCTTGTCCTTTTCTTGAAGTAGATCAATCCCCCCCACATCAGTGTATTCTTCCAAATCTGAACATTCAACATAATCCGAATCTGGGTCACTGAGAACTCTCCAGCTGTCATTGTTTTGGGAATTGTCATGGTAACTAGCATGTTTCAAGCTGCCACTGTCCAAGTTCACAGGGGAACCATTTCCACCGTCACACCTATTCCCCCCCATATCAGCATCTTCTTCCAAATCTGAACATTCAACACAATCTGAAACTGGGTCACAAAGTACCCTCCTGCTGTCATTGTTTGGGGAATTGCCATGGTAACTGGCATGTTTCCAGCTGCTAGTGTCCAAGTTCACAGGGGAACCATTTCCACTGCCAAAATGAATTGTACTGTCAGGTTTTGCATTTGTTGAGAAATCTTGACCACAGAAAACTATCAAACTGTCAGTGTCAGAGTCGGGCACAGAATTATTCAGACTGTTTGGTAACAAATCATCATGACTGCAACATTGAATAGGGCTGACAGGCTGTTTGCTGGGTTGATCTTCTTGATCTGCACAGGGAACTGCCAAGCTGTCATGGTCAGAGTCAGACATGGAATCATCAAGACTGTTTGGTAACAAATCATCAGGGCTGCAATGTTGAATTGAGTTGACAGATTGTTTGCTTGGTAGATCTTCTTGATCTGCACAGGGAACTGTCAATTTGTCTGTGTCAGAGTCAGAGTCGAGCACAGAATTAATCAGACTGTTTGGTAAGAAATCATCAGGACTGCAATGTTGAATTGAGCCGACAGGTTGTTGGCTTGGTAGATCTTCTTGATCTGCACAGGCAAATATCAAACTGTCAGTGTAAGAGTCAGGCACAGAATTATTCAGACTGTTTGATAACAAATCATCATGACTGTCACATTGAATGGGGCTGACAGGCTGTTTGCTGGGTTGATCCTCTTGATCTGCACAGGGAACTGTCAAGCTGTCATTGTCAGAGTCAGACATGGAATCATTAAGACTGTTTTGTAGCAAATCATCAGGGCTGCAATGTTGAATTGAGCCGACAGGTTGTTCGCTTGGAAGATCTTGATCTGCACAGGGAACTACCAAACTGTCAGTGTCAGAGTCGGGCATGGAATTATTCAGACTGTTTGGTAACAGATCATCAGGACTGCAATGTTGAATTGGGCTGATAGGTTGTTGGCTTGGTAGATCTTGATGTTCACACGGAGATGGCAAACCGTCTGTGTCTGGCTTGGAATTATTCATTCTGCTAGATTGCTGATTATTTGAATCATCACAGTTACTGGGATGCATCAAGCTTTTAGGATCTGGATAGGAACCACCATGGTTGGCACAAGTCCTTATCCATTTCATGTCCTCTTTGAAGGCACTTTCTGTACTTTTTAGGTTCTTTTTCTTTAACTTAACTGCAAATACATAAACATATAACATTATGTGGATTATGGAAAATATTCTGTATCAGTTTTCACTTCAAAGACACTATGAACTTTAATGGGCGTTTCCATTTGATTTAGTTAGGGCTGTTCCAGGAAAAAAGGACTTTTTTTGGGGGGGTGGGGGGTGGGGGGGGTTTTGTTAGGAACGCCAGCCAAAAATGATTTACGGATATTTGCCCCCCTATTTGGGAATGAGCGGACATTTGAAAACACTGACACCCATATTTATTGTTTTAACACACAAAGGTGTATGCAGCAGAACGTGACCTTTCACTTATTGTCATTATGTTGTTATGTGTTAAAAACACAGCAAGTGTTAATTGGATTAGGGGTTTGACTAGCCTAAAGGCAGTGGAAAATTCTACACTTACGCAATTCATTTACAGTCAAGTGTCGGCTTAGCTTTTATGATAAATATTTGTTTGAAAACTTTTTGCCGACTTTGATTCACCCGACGCAATTTTTTAACAATACATAAAACAAGATCTGGATCTGGAGGTGACAAGTATACATCTGTTTGTTATTTGAATACAAAATTACTGATTTAACAACAAAAAATTTACTTAACTTAGATCTAAGCAATTATTTAAAATGGCTACATTTCTGTATTAGAGCAATTTCTAATGAACATGAATGGAAGTCTCTGGGTTTTCTGAGATCGAGTAACACAGTATATGTGGTGGCAAGCTAAAACACCAGGGGGCAAATGTCCACCCATGCCAAAATAGGGGGGCAAAGGTCCTAGAATCGCCAAAAATAGGTGAACCACCAACCAACACAATTTTAATTTTTAACCCCCCCCCCCCCCACCAAACAAGAATTAAGATAAGTCAGATACCCACAACCACAAGATTTATATTTAACTTGCCACCTACCACCAACAAAACTGAAATTTCCAATTCAATAGTACTTTCTAGATTTCTTTACCGCTCAAAGCTTGACATGCTATATTTAGTGTACACATGCATCCTTTCCAGTTATTGGGTCCAGGCGAAGGTCATGTGTTTATAACTTGTGTCTTTGAAAGGGGCACAGTTCTGTCAAAGTTGTAAGTCTACATGTCCAAACAAATGTGTCAACGAATCACATAATAGTTCTCTGTTGTCCTAAATTGTGTGTCTAGATGTCCAAGATATCATGTGTTTACAACTTGTCACTTTGAAAGGGGCACAGCTCTGTCTCAAGTTGTGTGTCTACATGTCCAAACAAATGTGTCTATGAGCCACATAATAGTTCTCTTTTGACCAAAATTATGTGTCTAGATGTCCGAGATATCATGTGTTTACATTTTGTCACTTTGAAAGGGGCTCAGCTCTGTCTGAAGTTGTGTGTCTACATGTCCAAACAAATGTGTCTATGAGCCACATAATAGTTCTCTTTTGACCAAAATTATGTGTCTAGATGTCCGAGATATCACGTGTTTACAACTTGTGACTTTGAAAGGGGCACAGCTCTGTCTCAAGTTGTGTGTCTACATGTCCAAACAAATGTGTCTATGAGCCACATAATAGTTCTCTTTTGACCAAAATTATGTGTCTAGATGTCCGAGATATCACGTGTTTACAACTTGTGACTTTGAAAGGGGCACAGCTCTGTCTCAAGTTGTGTGTCTACATGTCCAAACAAATGTGTCTATGAGCCACATAATAGTTCTCTTTTGACCAAAATTATGTGTCTAGATGTCCGAGATATCATGTGTTTACATTTTGTCACTTTGAAAGGGGCTCAGCTCTGTCTCAAGTTGTGTGTCTACATGTCCAAACAAATGTGTCTATGAGCCACATAATAGTTCTCTTTTGACCAAAATTATGTGTCTAGATGTCCGAGATATCACGTGTTTACAACTTGTGACTTTGAAAGGGGCACAGCTCTGTCTCAAGTTGTGTGTCTACATGTCCAAACAAATGTGTCTATGAGCCACATAATAGTTCTCTTTTGTCCAAAATTATGTGTCTAGATGTCCGAGATATCATGTGTTTACAACTTGTACCTTTTAAATATGTCAATTATATCTAAATTTTTGTGTCTTCATGTCCAAAAAGTTATGTGCTTATACGTCACATAAATCAAATCAAATCAAAAACTATATTGATACATTCAGGCCTCAAGCCCATAGTACAAGAAATACATTCAAACATGAATATACAATCAAATGTAGTACAGCAGTATTACAAATTTCATACATAGACACGTATACACATATATCAACACATATAGCATACTAATAATTGTTTCGGCGTAATATTCTGAGTGCTTAAGTATTTAGAATCTGTCTTTTCATAGCAAAAGTATAATGTATGTATTGAGCAGTATTTCTAATTTTTGCTTCATTTGCTGATGCTAACAAACTGTACATCTTCTGTAAGGATGGGTTGATATATATTCCAAGGTATAAATATGGGATGGCAACGGTTATTCGAATATTCGGATACCAAGCGGATATCCGAATGCCATTTTACGATTCGAATAGCATAAAAAAAACACACACAAAAAAACCTTAAATGAATTGAAATTGTAGTGCTTAAATTTCTCCAGTCCTTAAAACCGCTCTTTGATAAGCCAACTAGGCAGGCCATGTAAATTGCAACGTGACACTTACCCAGTTAGGGGTACAATAGTTGTGCAATCAACCCAAGTGTCGGTTTGAGTGATGCTCTTTTAGTCCACAGGTGGTCCTATGTAATTGATGTTACAGGCCATAATAGACAGATTGGTTATGTGTAAAACCGCAATCTCCACTGCTTATTGGGCCATTATAATAACCCCTTGTGTAAGGTGTGAATGAATATCGACCCACCTGGCTAAATAAAACCTAAACCGATCAGAATACTCCCCCCACCCACTTTCTTCACAACATGCCCATTGATCAGGCATGTGTTTCGAACAGCCTGCATAATTATTCTCGTAAACATTTTCATACAACTTGAATTGTTCCACTTAGCTCTAATGAGATTTCAAACCAAATGCTATCAAATTTAAAATACTGAAATTGTCGTTTGTGTAATTACCCATTGAAGTGCTGACTTAGCAAAACAAGTCCGTGTTTAAGCCAGACCGGAAGTCAGGCTCGTACACAATGTTTACTTTCACTTCTCTGCATTGATAACATGACTCAAATGATTTATCTTATAGGACCAGGTTTAGTAGGAAAAACAGTTTCTACTTGATAAGCAACTCACTTGTCTAGGTCTGTAGGTCACTCAAATTATTATTACACTGACTTGTAATGACTTTGTGAAATTATGGTTGGATGGAGTCTGATTGTACATAATGTTCATGTATCAGATATATTCGGCTATCCCAATAGTTTAGGTTCGAATATTCGGATGGTGATTTTGGTATTCGTTGCCATCCCTAGTATAAATCTATCTCTTAAATCTGCATAAACCCTACAAACAGAATGTGGAACTCATCTTCAACATCACGGTTTGAACAAACCTAGCACTTCTCTTGGTATGTTCCTGTACCGTCCCTTTTCTAGTCACATAATGATTCTTTATTGTCCAAAGTTATGTGTCTAGATATTTGAGATATCATGTGATACAACTATGTTTTTTAAGTATGCTCTGTTCTGTCTACAGTTGTGCGTCTTAAATGTCCAAAAAGTTATGTGTTTACAACTTTAGTCCCATAAAGAAGTTCTCTGTTGTCCAATGTTGTGTGTCTAGATGTCCATGAAATTGTGTGCTAAAAAGTTTGTTCTATAAGGTCTAATTATCATATTTGTATATTGTGTTTTGTTGTCCATATTTAAGAGTCTAAATGTTGAAGAAATTAACTGCCTTTTTCTGTTCTTCTTTTAACACAGATCTCCAAGATAGTTAACATCTTGTCTTCTAAAAGAAAGATTTCTGGTCCTTTGCAACACGTGTTTGCTACCATTTTAAAATGGAGGCACTTCCTGTTTACAGGATGATATTGGTTATATTTATGTGATAAATGGTTGGTTCTCTCAAAACTATTCCATCTTGTAAAATGGTTGAGGAAACAGCAAAATTTGTGCTCAGATGAGCCAACAAGAAACGAACAACTTGCAGTCTATGCCAAAGTTCACAGGACCTCTGACAAATCTGGTAAAATTTCTTCTGGTCTGGTAAAAGTTGCTAACGCACCAGTCCTAGTGGCTGGTGAATATTTACTTAGTTTTTACAGTATGTGAAAACTTTCCTGTACTCTTTCCAAATTTAACTAACAATGTGGGAAGTGTTACTCAAGTTATATAATGTCTATATTTGTTAATTATAAATAATATATTAAATAACAAAATGTATCGGAAAGAGCACATTTTTACTTTTTTTCTGTCGATCCTGTGAATTTCTGTCTGTTCTATAAAATTAAAACTTTTCGCAGGACCTCCAGTCCTGTGGAAACTAAAACAACTTTCGCATAGACTGAACAACAAATCAAAAGAATAGCAACAATAAGCCTTTTCATGTACCATAAACTATGCATATATGCCCCCAAGATCTGACCTGGGGGCATAAAAAACAAACAAGAATACATGCTATGCAATTTTGGTGATGGATTACTGCCCCCAATACACAGAAAAGGTAAAACATGATTTAATTAGATTATGGTACAGTAAATGTTTGGGAAATAGATTGGACTATGGTAAATGAAAAGGCTTGAATAAAATAACTGCTAAGAAAAAACAAAAGGGCCAGAATGGTCCAGACATCGCTCACCAGACAATCAGGAGAAGATTTTCAAAGTTTTCACTATGTTTCTATACAAAACTAGCCAGCCCTGGGGCAGGGTCAAATTTGACCCAAGGGGCATAAATTATACAACTTTTGCAAAGGACCTGAACATGATGCTATGTGCCAAATATGAAAGCTGAGAACCTTCCAGTTTCATAGGAGAAGATTTTCAAAGTTTTACTATATGTTTCTATAGAAAACAAAGCACCCCTGGGGCAGAGCCAATTTTGATCCCAGGGGCATAATTTATTTAACTTTTGTAGAGGACCTACAGATGATGCTATGTACCAATGATGAAAGCCGAGAACCCTGCAGATTCAGAGATTTTTAAAAGTTCAAATTGTTGACGCCCGACTACGCAGGCCGACGGACATCAGGAGATCACAAAAGCTCACCCTGAGCACAAAAGTGCTCTGGTGAGCTAACAACAACAGATAAGCTGCTATTGGGTGTATTTACCCATATGAAGTCAATATCCACATTATCCACATCGAAACAAAAAGTTCCGAGAAGTTAAATGACCACAGGTAAATTTAACCCATAAAAAGCTTATCGAACAAACTTTCTCAAATCCAATACCTAAACATTCTCGTTCTATTTGCTCAGTATTCTCATCGAATGGGATGGCATCTTTCAAATCTACCTTCAGGCTGCAATAAGTTATATATATTGATATTATATTCAGTAACAAGATGTCTTTTTGAATTAATTTCCCAGCCAAATTGAGATTGATAGATAGCAGAAACAAATGAAAACTTCATGTTCAATGAGGCCCTGAAGCGCTCTCCCGAGTTAACCTCAGGGGCGGGGCCATTTTTTACCCAGAAGTCATCATTTATACAACCTTGGTAGAGAACTACAAGGCAAAGCAGCATGACATTAATTAAAGGTCTAAGCCTTATGGTTTCAGAGAAAAATGATATTTAATATTTTTCCCATGTAAAAACTGATAAGCCTCAAGGCAGGGCTAAATTTTGCCAAGAGGTGGGGTCGCAAGTTAAAACATTCTTGGCAGAGGACCACAAGCCAAAGCTACATATTTGTACAGGACCATTAGATCATGCTACAAACCAAACATCAAAGGTCTAGGCCTAACAGTTTTAGAAGATTTTAAAACATTTCCTATGAAAAACTGATAAGCCCTTGGGCGGGACCATTTTTGACCAGGGGCTCATAATTTGAACAACCTTTTTTGAGGACACTTAGATCATGCTACATACCAAATATCAAAGGTCTAGGCCTTATAGTTTCTGAGAAGATTTTTAAAGATTTTCCTATGAAAAACTGATAAGCCCTTGGGCGGGGCCATTTTCGGTCCGGGGGTCGTAATGTGAACATTTTGTTCCCCCTAGCCACTGATGCTTCTGACAAAATTTGGTTAAAATCGGGTCAGCGGTTTCAGAGATGTCGTTTATACATTATATATATATTATACCTTTTTAGCTCACCTGAGCCTTTGGCTCAGGATGAGCTATTGTGTTACTAAAATAGTATTACGAGGCTTTAAAAGGGAAGTCCCTACATTCGACATGTTTCAAAAATACCTAATAAAATAAACGTTGAAAAAAATGACAAACATCCATGTGTTTGATATCGACTATCCCAATCCCCCATCCGGATGTTTTAGTTTTATACTAAAGACTAAAGCATTATAGTAAAGTTACACAACAACAACTATCAACATTGAGAAATACCTTGTTGCAGTAACGTCCATAGATTGCAATTATATTTACAAACGAGAGGTAAGTTTTGATAATAAAATCAAGTTAAATCCATAGTTGTGCGTTATTGTCTTTAAGAACATTATAAGTGTTGTGTTTAACTGTCTATCCCCTTTAAAGTGGCTACAAACAAAATGTTTTGACAATGTGATACTTACATTGCATTATCTGACTTTACGTACACCAGTACCACGTCCTTGTTCCGGTCCCTCACTTCTGCCGGCCATGACACAGGAACACCTTTCAAATTTACCCAAACAAATCTGTAAAAAATTAGAAATCTCTTAGTTGTCTTCACCAATGCATAGGATTTGTTCAAATTCATTCAGATTGCGAATATTATTGCAACATTTTTTGAGGTTACATGGGCATACCCACTTCAAGTTTCTAAGGACACTGTTCACATAGCAATGTACTTTCACATATTCAGAGTTTAAATATTGTTTCTTTGCTCATTTCGGCGATAATCAATACTTATTTGACTTGACCTACACTAATGAGATAAACAATGCTGAAAGTGCAAACGGAGACCTAAAGGTAGTAGATACAATATTATAAGTGATGAATAAATGTGTCTTGTTTGCATGTCTAAATTCCTTTTCAATTTAACAATTTTGACACATTGTGTGCACATTCATATGGGGAGAATGGGTTAATACATTTTCAAAATTGATGTCATGGTGGTCATATTGAATTTCTGATCAACACAAAAGTAACCACTTTTGGTCACAACCATGCCAACAATTTCTGTGAATAACAATTTTTAACAAAAATTGTTCCAGTAGATTTTGAGCAAGTTTTAATATATTTTCAAGATGGCCACCATGGGGATTATAATTTATTAGATTTTGGATCAAAATGAAAGTAACAACATTTGGTCAATATCAGCATCGGTTTCTATGAAGTTTAAACAAAATCCTTCTAGTAACAAGAGGGCCATGATGGCCCTAAATCGCTCACCTGGTTATTATAGACATATGCATACAATGTATTTCTATGTAAAAATAAGTCAGCTTCAGATTGGGGCCAACATGGAACCAAGGGCCATAATTTTAGGCCTGGAGTTTAAAATTTGAACAATCTAAATAAAGGAACATTAGATGATGCTTCATGTAAGTTTCAAAGTTCCTGGCCATACAATTTCACAGAAGGAGATATTAAAGATTTTCCTATGAAAAACTGATAAGCCAGGGGCGGGGCCATTTTGGTCCAGGGGTCATAATTTGAACAATCCTGGTAGAAAACCATTAGACGATAATACATACCAAATTTCTAAGGTCTAGGCCTTACAGTTTAGGAGAAGATTTTCAAAGATTTTCCTAATAAAAACTGACAAGCTCCTGGGCAGGGCCATTTTTGGTCCGGCATCATAGTTTGAACAATCTTTAGAGGACCATTAGATGATGCTACATACCAAATATCAAAGGTCTAGGCCTTACGGTTTCAGAGAAGAATTTTTTTTAAAAAGATTTTCCTATGAATAACTGATAAGCCCCGGGGCAGGGCTACTTTTGGTCCAGGGGTCATAATTTGAACAATCTTTGTACAGGACTAATAGATGATGCTACATACCAAATATCAAATGTCTAGGCCTTACGGTTTGAGAAGAAGAAGATTTTTAAAGATTTTCCTATGAAAAACTGATTAGCCCTGGGGCGGGGCCATATTTGGTCCAGGGGTCATAATATGAACAATCTTTGTAGAGGACCATTAGATAATGCTACATACCAAATGTCAATGGTTTAGGCCTTACTGTTTCAGAGAAGAAGATTTTTAAAGATTTTCCTATGAAAAACTAATAAGCCCTGGGCGGGGCCATTTTTGGTCCAGGGGTCATAATTTCAACAATCTTTGTAGAGGACCATTAGATAATGCTACATACCAAAGTCCAAAGGTCTAGGCCTTACTGTATCAGAGATGATTTTTAAAGATTTTCCTATGAAAAACTGATAAGCCTCGGGGCGGGGCCATTTTTGGGGGAGGGCAAGGCAAAATAAAAATACACACTTACTTTGGAACATTTGAAAATTTTCTTTTTGTGCATCTAGATCTAGTGGAGCTGAAAATATAAAAATAAAAATCATTTACCGAGTGTTATCATCCAGATGGGGTAGGTGTTGTAGTGACATGAAATAGGACTGGCTATTGTGATCAAAATCACTAGACATCACAACAGTAATTGGTAGTTGAAAATAGACAATCTATAGACAGTTTTAGTGTTTCGAAACTCGTGTTTCCCTAGTATATGCTCCTTTTCGGTAGATTTATTCAAAGAGATTGGGTCTAAAATAAACCAGTGAGGGAAACGGTTAAATGTCAACCCGTATTTTGTTAATATTCTTATTCCTATTGCTTTCTATTCCATTCCAATATAAATCATATTTCTATCTATTCTACTCTAAATATTATTCCATTAAATTCTCTTTTTGAAGATGCTGGTGAATACCATTAAGTTTATTATCATTCTCTTATCCCATTCCCCCACACTGACACCTCTGTAGGAACAAATTCTCTAATTTTTGACTGTTTATCACAATGGTTTTAAAACTATACAATTCAAAAGTTTTCCATGTCTCTATTTAACCCTTTCCCTCATATAAATGTGTTTTCACGCATTTGCAAACAGTAGACCCAGATCAGACGGCTCCTACAGTACAGATCTCGCGGAACTTTCAAAGCCCGCGATGTCGCGATGGGGTTTTGGATAGCTTCGTGTACATTCTTTGTGATTTTATCACGATTAGGCATCGTGATGCATAATTATTCATGTAGCTCAACGCGGAAACGATAGCGGCAATCTCCGCCGCCATCCATGGCCATCGCAGGCCTCGCTTATCATGAGTAATCGCGATTTACAGGTGATGCAGTGCACACATTTTGTGAATGTCGTACAGTACATTTAACATGTACAATGTATGCATATTCTTTTACCGTTTTTTACAGTTGTACGTGTATTTAATTGAGTTGATAAAAACATGTACACATAGATTCAGTTTTTGTTTTCATTTCCGAATCTCGCTCGATTTACACGTTCCAAATTCAGAACAAGTTCTATGTTATGATGTAAAATCGAGTGATAAATATGAGATGACAAATTGGCCAATATACAGTCGCAGCGAAACTGTATGGTATTCTAGGTCCCATAAAGAATGGTAGATGTAATTGTATCTGATAGTTTTGCTCAGGCACCATACGACTGCCATTTAGACGAAACATTCTCATTTCCTACATACATTCATTTATTATAGACAAACTGGCAAGTAATACGAAATGTCCGACACCCTTGCGTTCACCTCATGAACAACTTTTTAAAAAATATATTATTGAATACATGTGTTACTAATGCTACAAAATGCATGTTGTACAATGTATGTGGGAATATGTGTTAAAAGTTAATAAACTAAATAAATCGCCAGCTCCAGCATGCAGACGTACAGTCACTGCGTCATTGAAATGGTCGAGAACCTATCTCAAGGAATGGGAAATGCATAATATATATCCATTATAATAAATAAATGAAATACTTTGTACCTCTTCTGTCGTGCGGAAAAAATCCTGGCCCTCTGACCTGAAACTTGTTGTCACACAAGTACTGAACAATTAAGGTACGACAATCCTCGTAAAGAAGTAATAGTCCAAGAATTGCAATGCACAGCTATTGACAACTGAATCTAATAATAATCTTAAGAACGAACGTATCATCCATCAACTCAACTTTTCAAACAGTATCAAAATTGACTTTGACCATTGAATGAAAACCTTAGCCTAATAAATTTGTCACACAATTACACTTGATCAATTATTCACAGAATTTAATTTCGAAGTGCGAAAAACTACTATAAGTTCAAAGGGGTCGGCTGTGTTTTAAATTTGCACTGTCTTTACTCTACCGGTTTTGCGGCATTTGTTTGTTACTTTGATCAGTTTTCAAGTATTTTTTTCACTTCTCTAAGAGAAATCTTTGATGTCTTAGATCAGTACTGAAATACAAATTCTTCGATTACATGTACCATAATTCCCCTATAAACTCCTGGGTTGGAACATTTTCACTTGAGGCGTCTATAAAAGGCAAAAAAAAAATGTTTCCCTTTTTTACCCCCTAAATATGTGCCCCAGTAACTTTTTTCTAAACTTCCATGTGCTTTTGATGCAAAATTTCGCCGATTTAAATGCATAAATGAAGGTTTCAAATTTTAACCAGTTGGGGACTTTACGGTAATGCAGGTGTTCACTCTGGGAGGATATTAACACAGCAGCCCTGTGAGCCGACCAGGGTCCTGTCATAACCTAATTTGAATAAAGCTAATTTCTGCAGAGGTCCCCTTGCCCTTAATTTGCATAAAGCTCCTTCCTACACAAGTCCAGCACATGTTAAATTTAACCCTTCCCCTGTATGTTTATTACAAGTTTCAACACAGGTCTATTGATTGTTCATGGACAAAAAAGATATGTATAATGATTATGAAATATGGAAGGTGGATCATTGTAGCCAGTTCAGGAAGTAAATGAACATTTTTTATCAAATTCCATTAGCAAACAGAGCAGACCCTGATCAGACGCCTCCTATTATAGGTACCTTACGATCTGGATCTGCAAATGCGTGAACACGCGTTTATATGAGGGTAAGAGTTAAGAAATTGTGCTCAATACTTTTCAAATTGTAACAAGAGGGCCATGAGGCCCTGAAGCGCTCACCTGAGATACCTCAGGGGCGGGGCCATCATTTGTACAATCTTGGTAGAGAACCACAAGGCAAAGCAGTATGCCATTAATTAAAGGTCTAAGCCTTATGGCTTCAGAGAAAAATAATATATTTTTCCCATGAAAAACTGATAAGCCAGGGCCAAGTTTCGCCCAAAGGTCATGGTCGTAAGTTGAACAATCTTTGTAGAGGACCATTAGATCATGTTACATGCCAAATATCAAAGGTCTAGGCCTAACAGTTTCAGAGAAGAAGATTTTTAAAGATTTTCCTATGAAAAACTGATAAGCCCTTGGGCGGGGCCATTTTTGGCCCGGGGGTTATAATTTGAAAAATCTTTGTAGAGGACCATTAGATCATGCTACATGCCAAATATCAAAGGTCTAGGCCTTACAGTTTCAGAGAAGAAGAATGTTAAAGATTTTCCTATGAAAAACTGATAAGCCCTTGGGCGGGGCCATTTTTGGCCCGGGGGTCATAATTTGAACAATCTTTGTAGAGGACCATAAGATCATGCTACATGCCAAATATCAAAGGTCTAGGCCTTACAGTTTCAGAGAAGAATTTTTTTAAAGATTTTCCTATGAAAAACTGATAAGCCCTTGGGCAGGGCCATTTTTGGCCTGGGGGTCATAATTTGAACAATCTTTGTAGAGGACCATTAGATCATGCTACATGCCAAATATCAAAGATCTAGGCCTTACAGTTTCAGAGAAGAAGAATGTTAAAGATTTTCCTATGAAAAACTGATAAGCCCTTGGGCAGGGCCATTTTTGGCCCGGGGGTCATAATTTGAACAATCTTCGTAGAGGACCATTAGATCATGCTACATGCCAAATATCAAAGGTCTAGGCCTTACAATTTCAGAGAAGAAGATTTTTAAAAATTTTCCTATGAAAAACTGATAAGCCCTTGGGCGGGGCCATTTTTGGACCGGGGGTCATAATGTGAACGTTTCGTTCCCCCTAGCCAATGATGCTTCTGACAAAATTTGGTTAAAATCGGGTCAGCAGTTTCAGAGGAGATGTCGTTTGAAAATGTGGACGGACGCCGGACAAATAGCGGTCACAATAGCTCATCCTGAGCCTTTGGCTCAGGTGAGCTAAAAATGGCAACACTCATTGAAAAACACACGGCGTATATAATGCGTGCTTCAAGCTCAAGGTTATCAAAGTTACATTAAATTTGTACTGGAGTGGATTTGGATAGTTGGTCAGGATAACAGAGGTGAGCCTGTTTGATCGTTTTGTTTG
The DNA here is from genome assembly GCA_963576725.1 of Azorinus chamasolen. Classification (NCBI taxonomy): domain Eukaryota; kingdom Metazoa; phylum Mollusca; class Bivalvia; order Cardiida; family Solecurtidae; genus Azorinus; species Azorinus chamasolen. The sequence continues at coordinate 9,680,860 of OY755245.1, forward strand.
TTTATTTGAACGTTGGTATATTTTTTTCTGGGGAGTTGGGATTCTTGTCGATAATTAGGGAAACCTTGATATAATGCGCTTGGTCTTATGTGTGAAATGGTTGGAGGACGAAACTTCAGTTAGTCTTTCGATACTAAACAGTTGGGTTTCAATATTTTTTTAACCATTAATAAAGCTAGGTTGCGAGTAGTGCTTGTACATATTCTGTGTAGTGTTGAAGCTGACAAATCACCATGACCCGTCGCAGATTCAAAACGCGATGTCAAATGAGATGGGTTCTCGCGATTTTCTGTAATCCGCGGCAGATTTTTTTCTTCCCGCGAAAGGTCAAAATCGCGTTTTGCGAAAGTTCCGCGAGATCTGTACTGTAAAGGAGCCGTCTGATCAGGGTCTGCTGTTTGCTAATAAAATTTGATGTATATGACTGTTTCTTTACTTTCTAAAATGTCTACAATGTTCCAACTTCGATACTTCTTTTTTACTCTTTTGTTAATGAATATTCAGTAGGTATCAAAATTTGGAATAAATATAGAACAGGGAAAGGGTTAAGGCTCCTTTTCGGTAGATTTGGTATTTAGTTTGTGTCTTCAAATAACCTATGAGGGAATGGGTTAACTGTTATTATTTCTTGTAGTTAATGCAATTCATTTTTCATGAAACAGGCAGCTTTTTATTCCTATCCAGTATCCACACCACTAAAATTGAACCAGAAGTATGTTCACAAACCTTTCTAAGCTATTTATTAATGTTATTGACCATTTACTATTATTAAAGTAAATATTTCATTTACAAAATGAATCCATCCAGAAGTTTAGTGCTATCCGAATATTGGTTCACTTTCTGTTGCATTTTTTTGGTTTCATTTCCAGTTTGAAAAGCGATTCAAATCTGACCAAATAAAGTAAATAAATTGAATATCTGTGTAGTTGACACAGACATGTATGCAAAGAAATATCCCCTTAATGGACCTCGTTAAAATGAAACTACACTGTAAAACTACTTACCAACACCGAGACCAAAATGGTTGACAAAACCATCGATCTTTTTTCAAACACAGCACTGCCTTTATACACATGGTCCAGTCATTATAGCATATCATAAATCCATTGTCGTAACAATGCAAATGCTGGTACTCAAAGCTATAATGTATTGGTAGGGCGAGTACAAATAAAGATGGCATTTTCAATTTCATCGCCCAATTTCATCACCTCGACACTCGTGGTGGCAGGCTTGCAGTAAGGCAAGTTCCGCAGTTAATAAATAGTTTAAACAGTAAGTCATTCAGAAAATCTAATATGCAATAAAACAACTATGTACATAAAATACTAGTTGCTACTATATCGCCAAGAAGCCAACTCGCGAAAAGACATGTCATTTGATCATGATTTGATATTCGCTGCAAATTTTCATTTAAAACTCATCTCATATTTGGTTTATCAGGAAAAGAAACATAATCCTTAGTAATCCTTATTTTAAACACTACTACCTACCATTTTGCCTTTCTTTTCCCGACCATGTCTGTTTGAAGTTGAGGTCCTCCAGTTTATACAAAATGGCGCCTTCACACATGTGCGAATTCCCGCGCATTTCCGGAAATACCCGAACCACGGAAATTACCGACTCAACAAATTGCAAAATGTATGCAAGGGAGACAACACATACAAAACCCTCCATACGCTGCTATGGGAAGTCCAACGTGGGGGACATTTTTTTTCCAAAAATAATGTGGTTATACCGATTTATTTGCAAATCTAGCCACATAGATAACAAAAAATAGTGTCTAAAAAGACTTTTAAGTGGCTAGCCACACAAAAGACTTTAGTCACTTAATTACCTATAATGCGTACATATAGCCACACATTTACCCTCTCGTAAACACGATGGTTTCCGTAGCAATCCGTCGATACAAACAACACTTTTCTTACCGTGCTATGGAACGCCATTCTGCCATGCTATTTGCAAAATGCGAAATGCTTTTTGACAATTTCGGAAATTGCTAGGGAAAGAACCGAACTGTTCCAATGATAGATGTAAATGACAAATGCGAAATGCAAAATGATTATTGCTAAATGTATGCTTGCACTACTAGCATTGAACAGTGCCATTTTTAATTTAGTAGTACAAAATTGCATTTAGCAATTGTACAGTCACTTTTAAAATTGCGCTGTTCAACGCCAGTAGTGCAAACATGCATTTAGCAATAAGCATTTCGCAAAAAACATTTCGTATTTAGCAATTAGCATGGCAGAATGGCATTCCATACCGTGCTCTTTAGCACTAAGTTACACATAACATAGATTCACTGTATATACAGTCATTTTGTTACGCAAACTTAGTTAACCCTTCGCTTGCTGAATTTTAAAATACATGTCTCCTTCTTTACCCATGCCCTGTTGTATAATTACATATATCTTCACTGTGTACAAGTATTTCGCTGTCCAATCACTGCTGCGGAGTGCACTGGTTGCACAATCAATTTGTAAATAGTGCAGACCCAGATGAGACAGCTCCTGCAGGAGCTGTCTCATCTGGGTCTTCACTATTTACAGGTATGTATATTGACGTGAATAGCAAGCGAAGGGTTAAATTATATATATATATATGTATATTGAAAAGATAAACTGACACCACTTGTGAAGATTTACATTTTTATTCCCTACCGGTTTCACTACTGCTCATCAGGGGAATAACAAATACATAGCATATATATACATGTATTGAATATAAAATCAAATTAGTAAATAATCTCATAGATTAAATAATGGCATAGACATCCTCTTTAAATAAATATACTGATAAAGATACTTTAATAGAAAGGGACACTTTCAGAATTGTGTAAATTTGAGCAAAAGCTCTATTTATCAAAACGGTATCAAAACGTGGCCTTTACAGATGCTTCAAAAGGGAATGGGTTAAACTAATCTACTGGACCCATAATCGACAGAAAGATAACTTGTTAGATGATTAATAATGGGAGTTCAATACAAATACGGTAGTGTTTAACCCTTTCTCTGTCGAATAACATGTAAGTACTAACGCCAAAAATATGACTTTTGTATTAACTGAAATTTTATAATGGCATATGCATACTTGATGTTTTTGGTATTGGTAGACAATATGTCCTGGTCTATTATAATTTCATATGCAAACAGGACAGACCCTGATCAGACGGCTTCCATAGGGGCCGTCTGATATAGGTCTGCTCTGTTTGCAAAGGCATGAAAATCCATTTATATGAAAGAAAAAGTTAATTGTACTTATATAACTTTTATCACGGGGAAAGTACTGTACTTCAGATGTACGTGAAACTTATTGCTTTACATTGCCGTAGGGTTCCAGATTATATAAATTAATTAATTATTTTAATGTTTGTAAAGCAAATTATAAATCAATAAAATGTTTGAAATAACAAAATATTCAAGAGATAATATTAAACTGGCTCAGTCTGTAATAGTATCAGAGGTAAATCAGTATTATAACGTAATAGTTTCTTACGAACAAAGTCAAACAGTTGAATGACTGTTTGTTTTCAAACCTTTCGTATGTACGTTAAATTACTTGCTTTACATTGTCGTAACGTTCTGGATCATATAAATTAAGTGATTAACCCTTCGCTTGCCATTCACGTCAATATACCTACCTGTAAATAGTGAAGACTCAGATGAGACAGCTCCTGCAGGAGCTGTCTCATCAGGATCTGCACGTTTTACAAGTTGTTTGTGCAACCAGTGCACTCCACAGCAGTGATTGCACAGCGAAATATTTGTACACGGTGAAGATATATGTAATTATACAACAGGGCATGGGTAAAGAAGGAGAAATGTATTTTAAAATTCAGCAAGAAAAGGGTTAATTAAATGTTAATCAAAAACATCACCAATCAATCAAATGTTTGAAATAACAAACCATCACAAGATAATACTAAACCGGCTCAATTTGTAATCGTTTCCTACAAACAGTTGAATTACTGCTTGTGTTCAACCTGTTCACTGTTTGCAAACCGACCGTTATATGACAGCAGCATCTGCCTCAGACCGGTGATGCTAAATCCTCCTATACATGTAACAGCCTTGTCCCCATCAATGGACAGTAACCAATTCCCCCATGAATATTCATGTAAACATTTATGACATTATGAATTATAAGATTCTTATTTATAAAGGCATATACAAACGGAGCATTTTGGTCAGAACAAAAACTAGATATATAGAAATGTGTTGTTCAATAAGCAAACAGAGTAGACCCCAGAACTACATACTAATATATTGATATTTTTGTCTCAATTGCTATATAGACAGCTGCAAGATTCCTGACAGATTTTCCAGTGTTTGAATGATTGGCCGAGACACATGTTGAAGAGTAAAACAAACACTGATATGTACATTTTACAACAGAATACAGCAGAACATGTCTTAAGCGTCATTCATGTACTGAACAAAAGTCTTAAAAAGCAGATGGTTACTTAATGCATGGCAAACGCTATAATGAAATATCCAACAGGGGTTTTCTATATTACTTTTGGCCTGCATTAAGCTACCACCTGCCTTACAGACCCATACTTAGACGTTTTGATGGCTACAGATTCTACTGTAACTTTAGGCAATAGTAATGTTTTAGCATGCTTTGGGTGTAATTTATTTCCAATATCTCCGATGTCCAGTTTTAAAGATCATATACTAGCTTAACCTAAGTCTATATTGTAGAATTCAAATTCTATGCTACATAGCTCAGTGCAAGTACTAGACTATTCAAAAACGGTAAGGTGAACGGTGAGGTCTACTATTGTTCAATAACGGATGAAGGCTTGTGTAAGAAATAACGAGATCGTACATAATGTCACTCGAACAAAAGTTTGCTTTACCTTGACAGAAATTGTAGAAACCCGATGTACAGTAAAACTTACCTATAACGACCACTAAGTTGTGTTAATTAGTTGGTATGTTGGGCAGGTGGTTGCTTAAAGCAATGTGAAAGTAAAACAGAACGCTCCTGTAGGAGCGTTCTGTTTTACTTTCACCTTGCTTTAAGCATCCACCTGCATTTAACACAAAATACTTGATGTAATTTAGTGGTCGTTATAGAGAGGTTTACTGTATGTAATTCTATAAGCAAACAGAGCAGACCATGACCAGAAGGTTCCTAAAGCAGCCGTCAATGATTTAGGTCTACTCTGTTTGTAAAAGCGTGAAAAGGCATATGCCAGGTCAATGGATAAACCAAATCCTCTAAGGAGTTGTAGGGGTGTAGCAGCTATGATAATCGCTATCATCGGCCAAGCTCTGACGGTTTTCGACTCTGCATAATGAGCCCATTGAACAAGGCGGCGAACGACTTATATCATCATTCAACATCGGAGGAATTGACATTGTGTCCTGACTATCGTTCTCATCTGGAAGGAGAGAGTGCGATCACATCTTTATAATCTAGTCCTTTAAATGTTGAATATTCAAAGTTAAGTGTATTAAACAATAGAGCCCATTCAGCAGGAAAGTTTCTTATTGACCCGGACATCCGTATCTCATTGCTCTCCTGAGAGATAAGGTTTTTTGTCTACACTGTTTGCAATTACCAGAGCAAACATATCCAATTTCAAATGATCCATTCATTAACATTAATATTTTCTAGTAGTTGCCGTTGAATAGTCATATGTTACTGAAAACGGTTTATATAAACTCCTTACTTTTCTTTCCTCTTGAAAGTTTTTAAAAATAAAACCGTTCTGTTCATTAAATTAAATACATAGAAAACACATTTTTGTTTAAATTCGACAAACGTGTTTGATATGTTTGACACACATATACCCATGTTTTACTATTGCATACAGAGGATTTGTTTTGAGCATACCTTTACAAGTCGAATAAAAAAGGTCATCTTTCATTTTATCAAAGGCATTTTGTGTTTCCACCCATAGTTTGGTTCGATCTTCAGCAACCTCTGGCAAGTCACCATCCATAAGTAATTTCATCGTAAGCTGCTGCATATGCCCCTGAGATTCATCTAAAACCAATAAGGTAAACAACATCATCGATTGATACATGTAAATGGAAAAGTAGTAAAGTGAAGCAGGCAAAGCCACATACAAGACGCAACCACTACCAAACACCGATAGATAGTAACTCGAATGTAAACAATGGTACTAGTGAACATTGCATTAATATTGCAACTACCAGGCATATTCAAAATATCAAATTTACATGACATTGACCAAGTACACATGGGATCCCCTAACATACAAAACCATACATGTAATCTATGATGGCCTGTATCACTTAACTCGCACCAATCGATATGCATTGTACAGTAGAAAATATATCCAAGTGCAATATGTGTGTGTTTTTTTGTGAAACAAAACTAATTATTTGATCTATTTAAGAACGTGCTAAGCCTGGAAAGACATCTAATCAAAAACAGCTAAATATTGCATACAGATATTTAGCCTAGACCCTGGCAGACGTGTTCTACTTTCTTAATTTATTTACATCACAACAGCAGGTGTTAGTGTCTGTGTGGCGGCCGTAGAAATTCACCCCGTACTTCTTTCTCAATATCGTTATATTTTCTGGTTCTTCGGGATCATCAATCTCAATCGTTTTATTTATGAAAATTGATTACCGCTTAAAGCCGGTGTTAGGGAAAGTTGATAGTAGTGCGCTTTTAATAACTGCTCATGAACACTCATAAACCTGAGTCTACAATTTTCTCTTTTCGCATTGCTGCTTTTGCTTTAATAGAAGGACCTCCTACATTCAAAATATATTTACAAATCTTTACAATTTCAACATTATTGGTGTCAAATTTACAAGTGGTAGTTCAGGGGTTATTGTTCGATATAGCCATATCTGGAAACCCGAGTTTTTGTTAGATAAAGAAAGCTTGAAAAATGTCGGGCCGATGGTTCCAGAGAAGATAATGTCCTAAATGTTTTCTATAACCATATAAAAATGGAAACGTGGCACACTGTAGCTATTTTAAGAATGACTTATAGTAAAACGGATGCATCAAGAACATGCCTGTACAATGACTCACGACCACTGGTACACTTCTGTCAAAATAGCTCATTTTCAGTCAAGTTAGGTAAGAATGAGCAGGAAATAATTCGTGTTTGCTGTGAACCCTTTCACTCAAACCGATTGTTTTGACATCATACCTCCGTCATTGGTTTGCTGTTGTGTGTCACCAGAAGCTGTTAATGTTTCTGGCAGTAATCGTGTTTGCCTGTACTGGCAGCCAGCTACGTTTTCTGACAGGTCTCCTGTGTATGATGGGGCCACAGACGGCTGCTGTGAAGACTTCTCAGTTTCATCTGAAATTTGTTTTTAATTAACAGTAATGTATGATGTGTATGATCAATCGAAAGTTCAAAAATAGAAGAAATAGTTTGTTTCACTTAAATATGTTTTCGTTTTACATGAAAATTACCACTGTATTTGCCATCGCATTAAGTGTGAGGTTTTGCTCCTCTAAACCGGTTTAAACCCAGTGACAATTGACAAACCGCTCCATGACGGTACTCCCATCTCCCCCTTATTGTCTGTTTGTTAAGTATATGTGCGTTTCTTTGTATCTTTTGATATGCATGTACATTTACTGTTCTTGTCGTGGTGCTGTTCGGGCGGCTGTGTGTTCTGTATGTGGTGTTCCCTGCATGACTCATACATGTTCTTATATCTAGATGATATAAAACAGCATCATGGGTGAAATTAAACCGTTTAATGTCGGATTGATTTTAATTGCATCTTCCATATATCAATGATATAACGGTGGTTACTGCTTAATAATGACAACAAATACCCTTGCCATTTTGGTGAATATTGATGTCTCTGACCGGATTTAAACGGTAGATCGGAATTGTTTTTATCCAATATGCACATTCGTTAGGTCAAAATCGCCATCCTTTGAACATTTTTCTTCATTATTTATCGGTGCTAGTATCTTAAGATTGAAGCGGTGTGGATCTCAACTCATCCATTCGACAGTACATATATCCATTCTCGAAGAAGACTAAATAATATTATCATACTTAATTAAAAGAAAAATAATCTAATTACACATATATACACCAATTGATATCGCACAATATTTTACGGAAACCATCCTAATTTAAAAGTTAATCTTTGGATGATAAGCTGCAATGACATACCTTCATTATTCAAACCAAAAAGGTTTCGTTTTATTTCAATCCATTTCTTTGTCAAATCATCCATTTTGTTTTCTGTCAAGTCTTCCTCCAAAAGATGTTTTAATGTTAATTGTTCCTCAGTCCCATCTACAATACAAATTCGCATCCCATGTACATATAAATCTTAAAATATAACATTTCAATCAAGTCATGTTCTAATCACTATTATGAAAGTATCGTCTTCTATCTCCATGCCAGATTAATATATTATAAAATATCATGAAACATACACATACGAGTTGAAATTACTTATCGAATTCTATCTATTCATGACACATATTGTTCCGATCTTAAGAATAACTTGAACGGAATAATCAAATGTCTGAATTCAATTCGAATAGTTGTCATATAATCAAATATTCAAAAAGAATTTACGTATTCGAGTATTCTGTTATTTCAAACAAGTGCATTGTTAAACTTTTTCAAGCTTATTAGTAACAAAAACAGGCTTGTGATAACACTGCTACCTATATTTGAATACGGTCAGAAATATTACCATCGCCACTTTGTGACAATTGACCTTTAGATAGATATTAAACTTTATATTTTGAAACATCACGTAATGACGTGTTGTTACCCTTTTCCATTTTCACTTCAAAAGTGCCTTTGATTTGCAGTCCGTTGCCTCTTTCCAGGAGATAAGCATATTGTGGGCATTTCCTGGTTTGTCCTAAAACAAAATCAATGTTTGCAATCATGTAAAATATGTCACTGACTTAAATAATTACCTATAATATGGTCAACATACTAAGAATTAATGTCATACATAACATGTACGTGGCGTAGAAATTGTAACTTTATTATGTCCCGTTATTGTCGTTGCTTCTTCTTCTGTTGCTTCTTCCACATTTCCGTAAAGAAGAACCACCCCGCATGATATTAAAGTGTGCTTAAAAGTCATGTACGTATACAAATGCTTAATACAATATCATTACTCAAAACGGATTAAGCGGATTCTCGTTTAATAACAGATCAAGGCATTATTTTCAATCGTTATTAACTGGACATTGTGAACACATCTACGAGCGTAATACTACGAAACTGATAACGAAACAAAACCGATAACACATGGTTAGTTTTTACATGATTATCCCGATCTTATCAAAACTATCTACTCTAAGTATCTTACCTTTCTCTTCCCTAATAGTTTTGGCAAGTTTGTCATATCCTGCTATCTGTAAAGCATCTACAAAACACTTTTGGACTGATGTCTTGCCAACCAAAACATGTCTTAAGAGCCAGACTATTCTCTGTCTGCGAGTCGAATATTTCAGAATGGAATCCATACTTTTTGCCCTCACTTCTCTCCTGTCCACAAATGTTTGTCTGAGAGTTCTTGGCTCTACCTCCTCAACAATTTCCTTGTAATGGTCGATTATGTTTTCTTTCAAATCCGACTCATCTGCTAGATAGAAAATCTCGACGTTAGTACAAATATATTCTGAAAGTGGGAGATCCTTCGAAAGCAAAAGTAACAATGCGATAAGAGAAAATAGCTGACTCTGTTTTATTGAGTTCGTTCATGAGTAGTAATTAAAAGTGCAATACTTCATGCCACCCCCCAGCACCGGCTTAAGCAGTATTCAATTTTCAAAACATATAACAATAACTAATGATCCCGAAGGATTAGAAAATATAACAACACTGAAAATGAAGTACGGGCGACAGTTTACGGCCACACAAGCACTTAACACCTGCTGTTGTGAAGTTAATATATTCTGAAAGTGGGAGATCCCTCGAAAGCAAAGGTAGCAATGCGATAAGAGAAAATTGCAAACTAGGTTTTATTGATACATGTACTTTTATTGAGTCTGTTCATGAGTAGTCATTAAAAGTCCAAAACTACTCACACACCCTAGCACAAGCTTAAGCACGTGGTTGTTTGCACTCCGAACAAAAGTACATGTATGAGTCATGTAGGAAACGCCGCATACAAAACACACAACTGCCCGGACAGCACCATGACGAAAAACAGTAAATGTACATGCATATAAAAGACACAATGAGACGCACAAAGACATAACAAACAATATGGGAATATGGAAGTACCGCCTTGGAACGGTCAGTGACAAATGTCGCTGGGGGTTTAAACCGGGTTAGGGGCGCCCAACCTCACACTTATTCCATCCGTACCCTAAAAGACGAACAGTGTGAAAAAAACGCATCCCTTCTCCGACTATTTTACAACAACCGCGATGGCAAATGTAGTGGTCAAGTGCATGCAAAACGAACACATATTAAAGTGAAACAAACTGTATCCGCCTATCGCTAGTGTACTCAATGATTGAGCTGCAAACATAGTAATTGTAGAAAAGTAACAACGGGTACGACCAAAAACAAAAACAAATACCCGACGTCCTCCTTCCGTTTCCGGATTCAATATGTCCCCTTCATAGGGTCTAAACATTTCTTGTCGGCGTACATGCAAAGAGGGTAGCGTGATTGCCAACTGTAAAAGGGTTGACAACCAGACATGCAGTATGTTGTAGTACCATAGGATTATATCCCTTTCTAATGAATTTTAACGTATTTAGTGAACAAAGTGAGAAAATGGGTCCAGTAATTTACGATGTTTGTAATCACTTCTCCATAACATACAGGATGTGAAATACCGTGTCGCAGGAGCGCCTTAAGATTACATTTGTACTTGTGAACTGAAAATATATTACGCTTTGTACTTGGCAGACAATACAAATGCAATTAGTGTCTTCTTAATACGTGCGCAATTAGACTAGGCTTGTATTTTTACAGTTTAAATTGAACAAATTGTTTATTGGTATTTAATAAAATACCTTCATCCATAATTTCTGACACACATGATTGGATGACACTAATGACGCTGTGCATTTCCATCCTTTCAAGGGCTCCAAAGAACCAGTCAACTGCCAATTGTCCTTCCTTGAGTATGAACTCAAAAAAACGTTGACATCGTCTTCGTCTAACTGGCTCCGATACAATCACCTCCGCAATTGATTCTGTTCTTGGTAGATTTGGCAGTTCATGAAGAAATGTTTTAGGGTCTATTTCATCAAGTAGATAAACCATGTTCCGGCGAATATGCTTCGGTTTGATCTTCTGATATTTTGCTGAAAGTTTACGTGAAAACAATTTAAAACGAGAAAGATGTCTCAACTTACGCTTGATTTTGTAGCTGTTATATCCTATATGACAGGAACTACAGTTTTATTGAGTGCATATCAGAACAATACCTGGGGTATTAACCACCCTCAAGGGTTCTTTGATTAAGTTAAAACGCGTTTAAGTACACAACAACAGTGAAACAGGCTGAAACGTTGACTGATTAATAGACAGAATGGGGTCATGTTAATCTAAATATACGTCCCCTTTCAAAAAGTGGGGTATAATTGAAACCAGACTAGAACATGTTTGAAAGATACGAATTGCAATATTCTTTGGAACAATCCTTCCTTACCTGAACTTCCTTCTGTTGCTAAAAGTTTCTCAAGAATCGCCCACTGCCCTGTCTCTCGTAGCTTATTTTCTAACAGACACAGGTAAATATTGCTTCCCTCTACATGTCTACCACTCGGTTGTTTGCACTCCAAGACTTTCATTAAAAAGTTTTGTGTAGATGATTGATGTTCTGTTCTATTTAACTTGGCAAAGACTTGCTTCGTTTGCTCATCAAATGCTGGGAACACAGTGAAGGATTCGACTATCTTGTTTACTTGCTGCAATTCCTTTTCAACGAACGTAAATTCTTTTACTATGGCCTCCTTCTTCAGTTTGCATTTGCATCGCACTTAAGAAAAACAATTAAGTCAATAAGTTACACATAAAAACATTGTCAAATAATTGACTTACTAGATGTTGTAAGAATTTTCTTGTAACATAAGATGATTTGCTGTCATTTGAAAACGGCTATGTTGATTTGACTAACATTTGCAGAGAACCCCCGATGTCTGTCCCGAACTGTTTCCAGTGTTTGACCGAGTACATATGTACCTCACATGGATGTATTAGCTTTAATCCTTTACTATATGAATGTTCATGTAAGAAATATTGGTATCATGAATATCAACCAGCTTAATTTATATGATAAGAACAAAGGAATATTTAGCCATAGCCGGTCCATCTGATCAGGGTCTACTCCGTTTGCAATGGGTATATCTCGGATAAATTGTTAAAATGGCATCAATTTATGCATTTAGTACAATTATTTAATATTTAGCATTTGCTAGAAATATTATTTACCTTCTTTGGGGTAGGCCCAGCTTGCGGTCAATTCAAAGGAGACAGTATCAGTGCCCAACGCTGCAAGTCGTTCGAATGCCTTTTTCGGAATCAGATGTTTTAACCACATTGTAATGTAAGTTGGGTCTTCTTTACACTTTTGTAACAATCTTAGTTGTGACTGACATGACAGACTGGACAAATCAATATGGATGGATGAATAGTAGACTTTTGAAACATCGAATCCAGCTACTTCCATCGCCTATTCGTAGAAAACAACTGTATCAGTGAAAGTTTCCAATTTCAATATATGCTGCGTAATTCAAAACATTTTCAAGAATAGTTCCTTTATTTCTCCACCAAAGTCTATTTTGTGGCCGCTCTTCAGAATCATCTTGGAGAAATGACGATTTAGTGTTTGAATACTAACCTTTATCTGTTGCTCTGAAGTGTCCATACATTTTATTACATACATTTTCAATAATTTTGAGATTTAAATGAAAGAAAAGACTTTCGTATAAGATGTAAAAATCAAAATGAGGTAAGAATACACGAAGTCTGACCTCTTCAATGAGCTGTTCACTTGGATTATCCAGGTACTCTTCGACTATCATTCTTTCAAAGTCTTGATTGTTTCCAGAAAATTGAAATTTAACCCCAGTGGATGTCTTTGGGCATTCAATATCTGAAAACAAAAACCTAAGTCTATCAGTTTGGTAATGTAATTTATATGAAAATCATGATAGAAAAACTGTACATTTGGTTTGTGGGAAATTGTTATACTTGTAAGTACAAACCATAGACAAATTCGGTATCAATATGCGCAAAAATGTATTGGCTACACGATTGTGTATTTTTAATTGTGATTTAATAATTTGCAGATCATAATGTGTGTGTGAACTACGAGGGTGAGAAATGTAAAAGTTGCAGACTTGTAATGTGTTGTAAATTTCGTTTTGCCATCGAATATGTGTCAAGTTGCGAGACACAATATCAGTATATGTTTTGGCATTCTCGTCTACGGATCAACACGATAAAGAAACTATACACGTTTATATTTTGAATAACGTTTTTGTTACAAAGGTTAGAATTACGAATTTATTAACATTTAAGAAGACATTCGATGGCAAAACGACAATTACAAAACATTATAAGTCTGCAACTTTTCGTTTTCACACCATCGTCATTCATAGATAGATAGATAGATAGATATGGATAAATAAATAAATAGATAGATAGATAGATACCATGCCAGACACGTCAAACCATTGACGACACTAAAAGAAGACCCAAATGAGTTCTTGCTAACAATTTCCTGACGACAATGAGAGGCATGCTACATGAGTAAATTATTTTAAGAAGAAAGGTTGTCTGTAATTAAAAATGTTACAATAATGAAATATTAAAATACAAATCAGATATTCAAATTGCATATTAAGAACCAGTGTAAAATATAAATACTTGTAATATATAACATAACAGTTAAGACATTCGTTTCCAATTCAAAAAGTCGTTACGTCCCTTATGTACTCTGATTAATTCTGTTAAAGAATAAAGGATCAGACTTCAGAGGTTTTAAAATAAGCTTTAGCCGGCAAATGGTTTTCGTTTGTTATGTCTTTGTATGTCTTATTTGTATTTTGATAAGCATATACATTAGCTGTTCTTTTTTGTCATTGTGCTATTCGGGCGACCGTGTGTTTTGTATGTGGTGTTCCTGAATTACTCATACATGTACTTTCATACATTTACTTTTTCACCCGTAACCTTTACACTTTAAAAGATCCATTTCACTAGCTTTCTGTTAAATAGTTTTGTGCTCATACAATCATTTGATAGACCAGAACGTGGCATGAAGTAATACGTGTTACTCTTCTACATACATGTAACCAGTTCAGAGAAATTAAGTTCTACCAAGTTCATATTTAAGTTAACATTCTCAGTGTTATATTTTCTGGTTCTTCGGGGTCATTAGTTTTTAAGTAATTAGTTTTAAAATTGGTATACTGCTTAAGCCGGTGCTAGGGGTGTGAGTAATGTTGTACTTTCAATTACGTCTCATGAACAGACTCAATTAAACCGAGTCTGCAATTTTCTCTTTTCGCATTGCTATTTTTGCTTTCGAAGGATCTCCAACTTTCAGAATATATTGATTCATTTACATTGAGTAACCTAACAGTTTTATTTCAAATATTATTTTAACCATACCAAATTTGAAAGGCATGGTCAAAGGGCACTGAAAAGGGGCTAAAACCAAGCATATGTTAGTTCTTTAAGAGTTTCCCGTTTTCTGTTCAGACATCTAAACCACGAGTTTCCCGTCTAGATGAAGATACCTATGGACTTATCTGTTAAACATTCATCGACAGTGACACCAAGGTACATGTATTTGATTGTGAAGCTACATTTATAACTTGCCCAGTACAGGTAATGTGTAGGTCTGTATTAATCTTTTTGCTTAGGACAAACTAGAATGGATTACGTGTGTGTTGTTTTAAAATATAAAGATAATTTGTAATTAACCAAACATTAACTAACCAATTCAAGATCTACGGTTGACATAATATTATCAGAAATACAGCCGATTCATCAGCATTAAGCAAAAGGTTTTTCTGACCATTGCAGACATATCAGTCAAATAATTTAAAATGGTACGGGTCCCAAAATACATCCCTGCGGAATCTATAACAGTACTGGAAAAATTGTACCGGAAACATCTACCAATTATTGCCTCTGAGACAAATAAGAACTGAACGCATGTAAAACATTCCCTAAGACCGTACCCTTCATGTTCATAATAGGTTTCGTTTGTTTTGAGTAGAGTTCTACGTCGTTTTAACAGTATTTCATATAATAGGACAGAATAATCAGTCGTATCAAACGCCTCATGAAGATGGAGTTAACCCATCTCCATTATTCATCTGATACAATAAGAAAGATGTATCAGGCAATTTTCGGGTGAAAATCTTCTTCGAAAGCAAAACAATTTTTACAACATGTTTTCATCAATTAAAAAAGGTTTAGCGCTATTATAAGCCACTCTTTCAAAGACCGTAAATGTAAAAAACTAAGTATATATACCCACATCAGTACTATAATTTATTTACAGTGAAACAATGAATTTCAGATGATCAGGGAATACACTTTAAATTAATGACAGATTTATACTAGTCAGTTATAATAGCAGCACTATATCAAACTAGAAAATTGTGTCTGTAAGACACAGTGATGCCCCTGTATGGGTGCTTGCCTAGCTGTACGTAAAAATCCTAAGTCATTTGACCTTGACCTTGGGCTTGCGGGCAGCATCGGCCTGGTGCATAATGAAAGTGTGGGTGGTGTTGAATGTGTATATGCTATTCCACGCAAATTGCTTTAGCGGCTAGTTAGATATAAGACGATGACAAACTGTGACAACCAACTGCACTTGACCTTGACCTTGGGCTTGCAGGCAGCATAGGCTGGGTTTGCAATGAAAGTATGGATGGTGTTTAATGTGTATATGCAATTCCATGGCAATAGCTACAGTGGTTAGAGAGATATAAGACAATGAAAAAACTGTGACAAAACACTGCACGTAAATGTGACAACCAACTGCCCGTAAAATTTCTAAGTCATTTGACCTCGACCTTGGGCTTGCCGGCAGCATGGGTGGGGTGCCAAATGATAGCACAGACGGCAATTGATGTGTATGTGAAATTTCATGTGTATAAGTGTAGAAATTACTGACTTATAACACTTGAAAAACTGTCACATCCAACTGCACCTAAAAGCGTGACACACAGACAGACGGACAGACAGACGGACGGACATGTGCAAAACATAATGCCCCCTGACTATCGTCAACGTGGGCATAATAAATCTAAAAAGAGCAGAACTATTCGATCCAAATTAAAATAACTCAAAACTTTATTTTCAGACATAACCGAATATAAAAATGTTCCTTTTCGGATTAAACCCTTAGAACAAAATTACTTTCAAATATATGGAGAGACATTGGCGACTTATCTATCTATAAGTTACGAGGCTACTGTTGTCTTCAATATGCTATATTTTCAACCATTTTATCAATGTATTAGCTTTGAGGCTACTGTTCTAAACATATTTGTTCAGCAACTGTATCTATATCAAACATTTCTCAATAGTGTCATTCAATTTCAAACCTAGTGATGAAGAAGAACTTGGCCGTTTTAAAGACAGTCCACTTTTAAATGCATTCAAAAGAGACTTCAAGCGTGACTAATTTCGATCAAGATATTGCTTGACCTTATAAATGCATAATGTATGCATCATATATCTTATTTCTACACTGCTTAGCTTTCTCTAAACTATCATCTGATTTGACTTTCAGATAAACGTGGAAAGATTTGCCACGTTTATTGATACAAGTAACATTGCTTGATGTCAATTTTGTAGCAAGACACATATCTTACCTAAGGATCCAACTTCACACATTTTGCTTGTAAATGAGACAGAAGTGTTCCCGTTTCCCCCTGAAAAGAAAACATTTTTGTTATCATAGTAGTAAATCACTTCAGACAATAATTCGCCCAACCCTGCTATTTTCACTTTCAAAAGCAACCTTTGTCCTAAATGAACTTGATTTAAAACTCCGCTTCTGAAATAATGTTCTTGACAATCGTGATAGTGTACAAAGTAGTTTGTACAACATTGCAGATATCTCGGATTAAGAGGAGACTTCGAATATTTGGGAATTCGATCAGGTGCAAGTGATTAACATTGCTGATACGGGTTAAATGATGTTTGTACCATGGGGAATCAGCGAAGTTTATCCAATTTCCAAGTAGTATGGTAGTTAAATGTGTTTAATCAACGTACCTTCACAACCATTGGAGTTTGAAAGCAACACACTGATTTCTGGGTAATGATCGCTGAGTACTTCACAAAAGGGAATATAGTTTTGCTCATGTTTCTTCATGATGATATCGATAAGGTTTGTCACAGCTTCAGTTCTATGGTTTGTATTGAGTAGATAAGAATGGTCATCAAATGATAAAACTCTTCTGACCACAAGGTCGTCGATGAAACGTTTTGGATCAATCTCATCTGTAATTTTCTCCCTGTGCACCAACAACTTGTTGATATCATAAGATATTCTTTTCTCATATGATTCTTCACCTCCTTAAAATAGAATAAAACAATATCATAATAGGTGAATTAAACAAGAAACGTATCACAGTGTGTGACAAATGCCCTACGGGAAAGCACTGACATTGGTATGTGTTTTATGTAGGTTATATATGCTACTGCTTATAATTAAAAATTAACAGCCCACATGGTGCCTTTCTAGTTCAAAAAATATAGGAGATATGCTCTAAACAATGTTTTCCTACAGCTGAAACCAGAGGCCAATAAAAACCTAGAAATGGTACTAGATACTTCGGCATCCCTAGATGTACATTTACATCCTATCTTAGATATTATAGCAGATATGCTCCGAACAAGGTTTTTCTATGGTTGAGATCAGAAATCAAGGTGAAGATCACGGTGACCTGAAATAGATACACGACACTCTGCCATCCCATGATATATTTACACGCTTACACACACCAAATTGGCATTCCTACCTCAAGAAATATAGGTGATGTGCTCCAGACAAAGTTTTCTATAACTGAGAACAAAGGCCATGGTCAATGTTAGAGTGAGGTGAAAATGGTACGCAACACGCCGCCATCCCACGATATTCTCACACATCGAATCACAGTAACCTATAGACGGTACGCGACACTCCAGCATCTCAATATGTACTCACACACCACCATTGGCATTCCTATCTCTGGTAATATGGGATATTTGCTACGAACAAGGTTTTACTATAGATGAGGTCAATGCCACATTGACCTGAAATGGAACATTACATTCAGCCATGCACTCACTTACCATATTTGCCATTCATATCTGAAGTAATAATGGGGATATGCTCCGGACAAAATGGATACGGACACAAACACGGATACAAACCGACATTTCGATTATTAAATGCCACGCAAGCTTGCCTTGCTATCGGCATAATATACTTAAAACTTCAGAAACTACATTAGAAAATGGTAAATAAAAGTTACTACACATTGAAATGCATATTCAAGAGTCACCTTTGGTATAGTTTGTGTTTATTTTAATACGTTTTATTACGTTTCAAATTCAACCTACCTGCTGTATTTTCTTTCGATAAGAGATCTGTCACCAAATACTCATATTTTTCTTTCTCAAACGCATCTTTTATCAAAGCGGTTGCCTTTGGGCTGGACAGTTCCTTTGACCCTACGATTGCTTTTATAAGAATGTCACATCTTCGTCTACGAAATGAAGATTCTCTTACTTCTTCTATATCTTTGTCAGAAATGATTCCTACAGAAAACAAACGATCAGCAATTCCTTTTGCTTCTATTTCGTCTTTTAAAGTAACGAAGTTCATTCGAAAGAACGTCAGAAGCATTTCCTTTGACTCTGTAACTCTCGCCTGAAAATATAGAGAATTAAAAACTATGTCTATTTACGATGACAACATTCTTTGAGTCGCGCAGTTAGATACCTTTGGGACATACTCTGTAGAAAATGCAGTCCTAAAGTGACTAGGTTAGATGATACCGAACAAGTCGTTAGATACCAATGAGTGTAAACCCTAACCAAACGTGCTCAATCAAATCAAAGTAAATGATCTTAGTCTATTCTGTTTTTTACTTTTCCATGATCCTGTCCATTTATAGACATATTATGCTCTGTTAAATATACTTTGGATGCAGTGTTATAATGTTCTGAAAGTGGTAGATCCATCGAAAGCAAAAGCAGCAAAGTAAACAGAGAAAAGTGCAGACTCGGTTTTTTTTTTAGTCTGTTCATGAGAGCAACACTTCTCACGCCCTCTTAAGCAGTATTCAATTTTCACTGAGAATGAAGTACGGGGCGACTTTTTACGTTTTTGTAAACGTTTCAAGAAAATGTTTTGACACAAACTGTGGAATCATATCATGTCCTACAGGGGCCGTCTGATATGGCTCTATTCTTTTAGCAATATACGTGAAAAATCGTTGTTAGGGTCAGCTGACTGAATATATAACTTACCTGATATTTAAAAAATGGTGATCTGATGTCAGGGGTACCGGTATCTTGATCTGAAGTTTGAAAATTTTAATATACGAATACATCACTTGTTAATTTATTTCAGGTAAGTATTACATTGCTTCCAAAAATAAATCGCTTGTTTTATCAACTCTTGACTTCATATAAATTCCTTTTTACGTCATTGCAACCAGAGCAGACCTAGATCAGACTGTTCCTGTAATGCCGTCTGATCCGCGTCTGCTCTTTTTGCTTGTGAATTTATAGAATGCATGTCTGGTCAGTTTTTAAAAGTACATGTATGAGACATGCATGAAACACTGCATACAAAACACACAACCACCCAAACAGCACCACGACGACAAACAGCAAATGTACATGTATATAAAAGACACAACGAGACGTACAAATACATAACAAACAAACAATAGGGGAAGATGGAAGTGCCGCCTTTGACCGGTCGGTGACAAATGTCATTGGGGTATAAACCGGCTTAGGGGCACCCAACCTCACACTTATTCCATTCAAACCCTAAAAGACAAAAAGTGTAATAAATCCCTTCTCCGACTAACCTACAACAACCGCGATGGCAAATATAGTGGTAAAGTGCATGTAAAACTAAAACATACGAGGGGTGTTCCAAAAATAATGTCACTTGCATCGGTGCTCATATAGCGGAAGTGCTTTTGTTCATTTTAATTTGCTCTGCCCTTCAAAATACTCTCCGCCATCCAGAATACACCTTTTTAGCCGGTCAATCCATTTTTGGAAGCATTTTTCATACTCTTCAATGGGGACACCCATCAGACACTGATAAACAGCAGATCCAAGGGCATTTCTCGAATTGTATCTCTTTCCAGATAAATGATATTTAAGTTTTGGAAAGAGAAAATAGTCGCAGGGGGCCAAGTCTGGCGAATACGGAGGGTGCGGAAGGACGGTAACCTTCTCTGACTCCAAAAAGTCAGTCACAATACGTGCCTTGTGAGCGGGTGCATTATCATGCAAAAGTCGGACATACTTAAGTCCTGTTTTGGGGCGGCTACTTTTGTAGTAGTTCTTCAATTTTCTCAGAATAACGTTTTTATAGAACTTGCCTGTGACCGTTCTGCCTTTTGGCACCGGGATTTGAATAGCTGGACCCTTATTAGTGAAAAAAATAGCATACAAAACCTTCTTTACCGTTCGTATTCGTTTGGCAATACTTGGGCGTCTGGCATTTTTAGTGGCCCATATTCGGTTGGAAACCTTCCGCTTTGGTTCAAAATAATACACCCAGGTCTCATCACCAGTGACTATATTATCAAAAGCCTTTTTACTATATTTTGGGTACATTTTGAGAAGGTTTTTTGCCATTGTTACACGCGTCTTCTTTTGCTCATCCGTTAACAAATGGGGTATCCATCTTGCATTTATCTTTCTAACTTTTAGGTGTTTCTTCAAAATTGCATGAACTCTTGCTAACGACAAGTTTGGCATTCGAGCCAATTGTCTTATGGTGAATCGAGCATCAGTTTTGAGGATATTTCGGATTTTTTCTATGTTACCTTTGGTCGTAGTTGTTGCAGGACGACCTGGGCGAGCAGCATCTTTCAGTTGCTGCTGCCCAGCACTAAATTTAGCTACCCACCTACAAACAGTCCTGTGGGACATTTGGCCCTCCCCATAAATGTCACACACCTCGCGGTGAATATCTACAGCCTTTATGCCGAGTAATGACCTACCTTTTATATAGGCCCCAATTTCAAGAACATTTTCAGCTCGTTTTCCTGTCATTTTGTGTATAGTCTAACGAATAGGCTATGAAACGATGTACACTATACCGAGGCAAGTGAACATGTGGACGAGATATTTACCTGTGTCACGAGCCAGTGATCACTCAATCGACACGAGGTGGTTTTGTGCATGAATTGCACGATTTCCGCGAAATAAAGCACAGATGACATTATTTTTGGAACACCCCTCGTATTTAAGTGAAACACCTGTATTCACCCATCGCTAGTGTACTGAATGATTGAGCTGCAAACAGAGTAACTATAGAAAAGTAATAGAGGTGCGAAAAAACGATATACAAATATCCGACGTCCTCCTTCCGTTTCCAGATTTAAGAGGTCGGCTTCATATAGTACAAAACCTTTTTTGTCGGCGTACATGCCAAAAGGGCAGCGGGATTACCAACTGTAAAAGTGTTGACAACCAGACATGCAGTATGTTATAGTACTATAGGACCATATCCCTTTTTAATGAATTGTGTACTGTATTTAGTGAAAAATATGGGTATGACCAATAATTTTACGACGTTTGTAAATCCCATCACCATAAAATTCCGGATGTGAAATACCGTGTTACATGAGCGCCTTGGTACTCTCTCTGTCACCCTTCCTTTTGTTTACCTTGCGTCTTTGTGCTTGTGATTTTGTTCATGGGTGGATTGTTTGTCTCTAGTTCTTGTGTGTCTGTTGGTGTTTTCTGTGTTCATCTCGTGTGTGAGTGTGAGTTTTGTTATTGTTTTTGTATGTGTGTCATGCTATCTATCGGTGTTTTGGTGGTGGTTGCGTCTTGTATGTGGCTTTGCCTGCTTGACTTTATAATTTTCCACTTTGGCTCGTCAGTAAAGAAATCTTTTTCAGCATTACATGCCAGAACCTTGAAAACTTTACTTTAATTTGCGTTAATGAATATTATGAAGTGATCAATTCATACAAACTAGTTCATTAGGGAAAGGGTTAAGCTAAATGTTTGGTTTTGTTTTTTATGATAAGAAGTACTCACGAATTACTTTTGGCATATTTGTATAGTTTTTGCTTCAAACAAGGTAAATACCCTACAACGTATTATATTATTTAAACCAGATGTTTTTGAAAAATTAATGGTAATGTTATTGATCCCATATGACTGCTAGTGTCACCACATATTCGCATAGAGCGTGGTGATAAAAAAGGTAATAATTGATAAATAAAATGAGGAACATCCAATTCAGTTTAATTCAAAATGATAAAATATTTAACATTATCCAGTTCAATCCCAAATTTTATTCAATTAAAATCGATATAGTGTGAAACAAATTCCAACTCATTTGTATAAAATTCATTCAATTTGACACTGCCCAATTCGGTCCAACACCGAACATAAACCATACCGAAAAAAAAGATACTCCTGGTCCATACATAACTATTATCTATTTCACCAAAAGAAAGCTTTGCCTAGATAAAACGTTTTGAAAACATTTTGCCTCAATCTTACCAATTAATATGTTGTTTCAAGTACAAATATGAGAAATGCAAGGACACACCACATACAGAACAAACAGCCGCCCGAACAGCAACACAAGAAAACACAGCAAATGTACATAACTATCAAAACATAAAGAGACTAACAACAAACATACAAGAGGGGAAGATGGAAGTACCGCCTTGGAACGGTCAGTGACCAAAGTCACTGGGAGTTAAATCGGTTTTGGGGCGCCCAACCTCACGCTTATTCCATCCCCATCCTAAAAGACAAACAGTCTAAATAAACGTATCCCCTCTCTGATTAATCTACAACAACAGCGATGGCAAATACAGTGGTAAAGTGCATGTTTCACATTTAAGTGAAACAAACTGTATCCACCTATCGCTAGTGTACTGAATGATTGAGCTGCAAACAGAGTAACTGTATAAAAGTAATAAGGGGTACGACAAAAACGGAGTAGTGCAGATATCCGACTTCCTCCTTCTGTTTCCGGATTTAAGAGGTCGCTTTCATAGAGTATTTAACGTCGAGTGAATAGCCCTACCCCCTACCCACTTCCCTTTCTAACACGGTTGGAGGATGTATTACAATGTTCAACTAAATCTTTGATGCTACTTCAAAGATCCAGGCTTGCAAGATATCGGTACAAGATGTACAGTGCTGCCTCTCTACAACGACACTCTTTGGGATACGAATATTGTATGTGTTGTTCAGAGGGAGTTGTTATAGGGAGGGAAAATCAAACATAATTAGCTTGTTTGCAGATCACCAGATAAGGTGTATTTCGAGAACTAAAACCGTTATGCCTCAATTAAACCCTATGTTGTGACCACTCTTTAGAATCGTCACAAAGTGACGATTCTAAAGAGTGGTCACAACATAGGGTTTGATGGAGGCATACAGAACATACAATGGAAAAAAGTTGTTTCTGGAGCCTTGTTGTTTCGGAAACAGTGTCATGCGTTATTGTAAAGAGGGAATCGTTATTGAGAGGGCCGTTGTAGGGAGGGAGGGAGGGAGGGAGCACTGTATTGAGGCAGGTTTACTACTCACCCAATCCACTGTAATAGCCGCTAGATGGAGGAGCTGCGGAGACAACGGGGGTTGGGGGACTCATTGTTGAGGCAAATGCAGATTCCGGGGAGGTCTGTCGGTAATCTGATATAATTTTCTGTGGTGATATTCCTGAGAAAACAAATTAATTACAAATGATCATAAAAACCACTTAGGTACAATGATGAAACATTTTCACATATTCAGGAGTATCAGGCAGTTATTCGAGAT